>JAZGTK010006804.1:0-20249 GCA_036877625.1 Ambastaia sidthimunki | reverse complement strand
AGAAATTAACTTATTAAAATTTTACATTAAACATTACTGTGAAGATTGTGTAACTAAAGTGTGCTAAAATCAAACAACAGACATGCTACTCATCATACCAATGAGAATTTAACATGTATTGTATTGGAAAAGGAACCCTTCTTATTGGTCAGAGGATGACATGAGGATACTTGGACCCCTTCTGTTACTCAATGACAGTGCAGTTGAAAAGCTGCCTTTCAAAGTAAGACTCTCAGATATGCTGTTGACCAACCAAAGATATTATTTTTCTCCACAATTCTACTTAAACCCTTCCTCTCTACCCTATTTATGTCCTGTAGAGCTGGCTGAAGTCAAGTCTATTAGATCTGATGGACAGTTTGTCCATCCAGGCTGGGGCTCAATCTCCAAAGGAATTCTGCTTTTGGTTTGATCTCTCTGCACTGCGCCGCAAACTTTTTGAGCTTAAAACAGCTCAAAACTCATTACAGAGCCGTAAGAAGAGAGAAGGTGTGTGCCCAAAAGTTCTTAAGGAAGACAAACAACCATTATGTAAAACATTATGTGCTATCAATGTGTTGAATTGTCATTATTATTATTACACAAAACAAAGAACGCCAGCAAAATTCTTAAAAACATGGTTTTGTCTTTCTACTTTCGGACAGCTTCTGTGTCTCTAACAGTGGTGCCCAATGCATCAGAACCTACACTTGCAGTAATTGAGGATTTGGGATCAGGGAACATATATTGGACTCCTACCCAGTTATACAGAATGACTGTGCAGACATTCAGAGATGCTTTGCCAATACTAGGAGAGATAACCAACTACAGTGCAGAACAGCTGTTTGTTTTCAGATCAAAGTCTTGGGAGGTACTGTTCACATACAGTAGCTAAAGTTATAATCAATAAAAAATCTGTAGATTCACACACAGAAAACAGCAGAATCTAAGAAAACATTCACAAGTTGTCTTTAAAGTTTTTAAAAAACAGTTACAGTTAATGGCAATGACTTTTTTGTGTGACAGGCATGGGGTAAAGGGTGCATGTTAAATGACTCCCATATGGCTGAACTAGCCTGCATCTCCCAGAGCTTGAGTTCTGAAGAGCTGTACAATGTCAGCATCTCCTCCCTGGACACTCTGGAGCTACTGAACTCCTGCAACTTTACCCAAGCACAGGTAACACCTACAGACACACCAGCGTTTAAGTCATCTGGTATTTAGATAAGATGACAGAACACGCATGCAGAACCTCAGTAGATGCTACAAAAATTAAACCTGACCTTGAATTTTTTTACATACCTAAATAGTTTTACTGTACTTTTACAGTACGTACAGTACGTTTTACTTGTAACTTTTACAGTACGTTTTACCCCCCATACAACATTATTTTTAACCACACATAAATTAATAAACTGCAGAGGGCAGCAGTCTGGCAGTCCTTTGAAAGGGCGACTGTAAGAAACGTGACCGAACTAGGGGAACTGGAAATGATGGGATTGGGGCAATTTATATGTGGCCTACAACCTGCCCAGATTGACCAGCTCAATTCCACCAGGTTCAGGTTAGACATACTGTATCATCACATCTTTAATTATATTATAACTGTACTGGATGTATTTTTGCTGATTATTAAAGTGCTGATTATAGTCTTTATGATGTGTGTGTGAACCAGGGAGGCAGTAGAAGTGGTGGGTCGTGCTCCTTGTCCTCTAAACATTCTAGATCGTCTTAAGGAAAAGGCAGTGGCTGCATTTGGAAAGCCGGAAACCTGGAGCGAAGCTCAAGTTGCCATAATGGGCAACATCATTGGTTAGTCCCGTATAGAAAGTATATTTCTAATAACAGTATTTTTTGAAACATTTCATAATGTTTATGTGCATACAGGAAAAAGAAAACATACAATCATACAATCAAACATCAAACATACAATCTATAATGTAGAATTCAATAGGGTTGAAAAGGTAATAATTTGCCCCATGTTGTGATGTCATTGCTTCTCTTTCTAGCTGGTTTAAGTGCCGTTGAAATTGGACGTCTAAATGGATCCGTTCTGCCATTTATTGCATCATCTGTCATCCCTCTCATACGCCCTGATCGCTTTGCTGTGAGTATACTTTACTTTTTGTACTTTCCCTTGCAAACTCTGTTTATATCCTTTTTCTGATTCACTTTTAAAACACATCTAATATTTGATACTAATGTCTGATCAGTTCTTGGGGGATATGCTCTTTAAGTAAAGAAACAATCTTATCATTTATTTTCAGGCAATGTCAGTGAACCAGTTGAAGTCTTTGGGTGTTGAAAATGCTGCTATGGTAACAGAGGCTCAGCGGGGAGGGCTGAGGATTGACCAGAGGGCTGCACTGGATGAAGCCATGGGGGTGACGGCTTCACGGACTGAAAGCACCAGCGTGAGCACCAGTGTAATCACTGCAGCTCCACTGCCACTGAAAGCAGGTGAGTCACCAGAGAACTCATAATACAGCATGTAATGAGGGATAATATTATTGGCTACAAAAATAACTGTTGTGAGGAATTAGACATCACTGTTGTCAATAGAAACAGAACCAATGAACCGAGTTTATGATGAGTTTGTGGGTATAATCATGTCATTCTTTAGGAAACATATGTTTGTTGTTTTCCCTGAAAAAGTATAAACACTGTTGCACTTTAAAGACATTGCTCTAATCCAACATAGCAACATGGATTTAACCAGTAATGTGAGTTTGGGGCGGAACTATCTTTATGGTGACCAATGGCAGAGGAGAGTGTTTGAGAAAACTGGTTATACTAGTGAAACAGAAAAGACTTATACACAAATATAAGAAAAAGACAATTATACAAAATAAAAGTATCTTGACAGAATCTTTTAGTTGAAATGTCAAAAAAAAATTGTCAATCTAAAATTATAATCTGAAACGTCTTGCAAATGTTTTCTTCTGCAGGGGCACCAGTACAGAGCATGGCAGGATATGTTGTCCTGATGCAGGCCATGATCCTGATGTTGCTTGGATACATTCGCTAAGGAGGGCAAGGGTCAAGCGCCCCAGGATAACATGTGTCAATCTGATGACAGCTGTGACACATTCATATCTTTAAACAATAACTATTAGATTAGTAGGTGGTCATTTCTAAAATTCTAATCTCTGTATTTTAAAATACTTTACACAGTCAAAGATTGCTTATTTATTTAAACTCATTGATTAGATTTAAACCAAAGATTACAAGTTGAGGCAGTGATTTAATAAAACTAGGGTCTAGCCTCTCTTAAATTAATGTCTTTAATATCTATTTTTAGAAATAAACTATATTTTATTATATTGTTACATCTTTTTCAATAACCTTTAAAATGATTATTACTTTATTAAATACATTATATATACATATTCATATTAAGCCTAGCCTAAACAAATGTCTTTTTGTTTTTAGAAAGAAACCGTATTTTACATTGTGCATCTTTTCAAATAATCCTTAAAATGAAGTGTAGTTTGTTGTAGGATAAAAACACATCCAATTAAAATCTGTCAACTTTTTTAAGTCTTAGCGGTAAAAGGTTTGTTATATCTGTTCTTTGCTAACATTAATCACTTAAATTTATAAACAATTAAACATGGGGTTAATAAAAGTCTGTCTTTAAAAAGTGGAGGTGTGTGATTTGAATATAGTCAAAAAGAAGAAACAAGAAAACAAAAGTCAAAGAAAACAAAATTCAGTTGTTATCATCTGGTGCTCCAACAATGTGCGTACAAGCCCAATAATTATGTACTTTTCCACACCTACTGTCCTACTGCCACACCACACCTACCTACTTAAGAGAGATATTATGTGCAAAGTAACTACATAGCCATTTAACATCAAAGACTTTCAGGTCAAACTGAGACACATTTGTTTTATATATAGACATTTTTGGAAGGCTAGATTAAATTAAAATTTGAAAAGTTAAATTTTAATTACATTAAAATAAGTAGTCTCCCAGGTAAAATGATCAATTTATAGATTACAACAGACCGTATCTATTACGTATACGGTATAAGAATGAGAACACTAATCATTCAGGGGCTATACAGTTTTTCTTTATTATTTCACAATCAATTTGAGACAGCAAACAATGTAGCGAGAGTAAAACAGAATTCTGTTAATCATCTTTAAAAAGAGAAGATGAAGACAAGATGTTTAAGGCACCAATAAAACAAAACAAACATAGAAGTATAACTTCTCTCTCTGTGTTTTTATGCATCACCTCCATCACACACACAATAAAGAAACTATTATCTGCAGGTCTGTAATAACTAAAATAAATTCATTAAAGGCACTTATTAAATTCCCATTTTAAAGCTCACCTTTACTCCGTAGCAATTTTCCTGATTTTAATGCCTCTGTGAAAACAGATATAAAAGAAACAAATGTCTAATATACAAAAATATGATTCAATAATCACCAGAATCTGAAGCATCAAATCAAAAGCATTTGGCTGTGCTAAACTGTTAATACAGTATTGTAGTTATAATAAGATGCATATATCAATTCAAGAATATAGACTGTACAATTATTTGCACAATGGAATCAGTAGGCACATGAATTTAGCTGGTAAACAAACTGGTAAACATTTGTGATCATAAAGAAAAGGACCTAAATATTATCCCAAGACATGAATCTTCAGTGTCTATGGCTTGGGCCTCTCTCTCTATCAGCTTTCCAGTTCACCAACTTGGTGTAATTACTCAAGTTGATCATGTTTGCAAATATGTTTTGCCTGATGCAGTGTATATCTCTAGTTTTATAGATGTAAATGTCTAGAAAAGGTGATGAACACAATTTCTATCAATCTCTACTAGTATTTCTCAGGTAAATAAATCAGTTATGTCCAGGCATTCCACATTTCATCCCAGAAATTAATAGAAAAAGGCTTTTTGTATATATTATCATATATAACATTTTATTATATATTTTATATATTATTGCATAAATAAAATCAATTCAATCAATAGGACCATAAGACTTTTAGCCTTGTTAGTATGTCAATGAACATTAGATATGGTTAAACATCCCAATTTTTTGTAATTTCCATGATTACAGTACATTACAGTAATAAGATACTGTATAGTTTTTAGAATTACAATAATGAAAACGGAGGGATATGCATAATTGTCATGAAATTAATGTCAATGTGCAAAAACATGCTTTTGACAGGTTCTGTGAGATTTACTCTTTTGCTTAATCTCTGTCTCTCTCAATTTCTGTGTTCTATGCTGGTTTGTCTGATTTGTATTTGGTGATAAAGGCCATACCGTGAGTTCTGAAGTGTGTATTAAGATCAGCAGGTTTATTAAAGTAACGTCCACACACCTTACAGGAGTGCTTACCTTCCCCATCCTCAACCTGCGACCCCCCTGTACTTGACGGTGACCCTGGGGACCCAGCTACAGCAGCAGGGTCAGAGGTCACATTCCCAGAAGTCGAACCAAGGGACACCTCAGCGTGCTCAGAGCGGACGTCCCGCACACGATGGCTAATAAAGAGATGCCTGCTGAGGGAGGAGACGGAAGCGAAACAAGCCCCGCACTGCTGACATTGAAAGGCACTTCCCCCATCACCACGATGACAAGAAATGTGCTGTAGAAACTGCTCCCTGTCTTCTGTGGAAAAACCACACGGCATGCAGCGGAATCCCGCGGCTTCCTGCTCCTCTGCTGCCGCTTCTCTGCTGTGCTTAGACAGGTTGCACTCAGTCAATCGACTGTCTGCTTCCACCGAAGCCCCACCCAAAGTGCCAGGACCACCATCCTGCTCAGAAGAGCTGTCAGCTGCATCAGTGATCAGAGGTACTGCCTGGAGGAGAGAGAGGCTATTGTCCAAAAACAAAAATTGCATCTCTTTATGGTGCTTTGGAGGCCTGTCTGAAACCAGGTATCTCCAGAAATTAACTGCTGCCTGTTTAGTCACTGACTGACTACAATCATGTCCACCTCAGACAGAGTGAATGTGAGTTCTTACCTGACTCTTCGTTGCTTCTCCTTTGTCTCCACTGTGCTGAGCCTTCATATGTTTCTCAAGAATCAGCTTACTGCTGAAACTCCTCTTCCCGTCTGTACAAAGTCTTCACAAATGTGAAAAAATGCCACACAGTAAGTGCTTTTTAGTGTCAAAATACTTTTAGCAACAACTGTACATATGTTATACTTACTGGCAATGAAAAGTTCTTTTAATGCCTTTGTGTTTCACACGAATATGGCGTCTTAAACTTGAAGATGAAGAGAAGGAGCGTTCACAAAGAAAGCATGGAAACTTTTTCAGTTCCTTTAATCAAAAAACATCACAAAACATCAATGTGATTGTTCTACACGAATAACACATTAATATAGTAGAACTATAATATGGTAGAACTAATAGTAGAGCATTGTAGAACACAACAGAAATGCAACAGCAAAGAACTTTAATAAAGTTCTAGTTATGATGATTCACTGACCTTGCCGTGCTGCTCAGACATATGTGTAATGTAGTCTTCTTTCTCTGTGTAACGTGTCTGACACTTTGAGCAGCTCCAGCTCTGGACATCTGAAGCAGTGGAGATCTTATCTTCTTTCTCCACTATTCCTCTATCCTCCTCTTCAGCCCTCCCCCACTCCTCCCCATCAGAGCTCTCCATCTTAACCAAGTTCCTCTGTGCCACGACATCTTGCTGTTGATAGTCTGATTTCCTGTGAGAGACCTGTAGACACATTATGGTAAAGTCAGATCTTCATCATTTCTGTCAATAAATGGAACTAATATTTGTAAATATTTGTTAAGTAAACCAACTTCTTACCTTGACGTGCTCAAGAAGAGACTTCTTCTGTGTAAAGAGCTTGTTACAGTCCGGACACTTAAAGACGTGCACCTTTTGCTTGGCTAGATGAGTGTCAAAGTGGACGTTGAGCAATGCCTTCTGGGTAAAAACTGTCCGACACATCACACATTTATAGATCTCCCTGTCACAAAGAAGAATTGTTTAATACTATCACAACAAAGAACATTTAAGGAGAAGAATATGGATTCATGGATATGCATACCAGATTTTTGTAACTTATACATTCAAATAAATTTGAGAACCTTAAATAATAAATATTTTAGTTTACATGCTTTGTTCATCACTGTTTTTCGTTTACTCATGTAGTTTTCTAGGTATATAAGCTGTTTTAAATCATTAAAAAGGTCTTTAAAAATGCTCTAAATGCAGAATAAAATAGTCTGCGTAAAATAATTCTAAAATACTTTAAACATGGCATGGCACCTAATTTTACACCTACTTGGATTGTCTGGCTATATCAGAGAGTTCGGGATGCTGGCTGATGTAGTGGCTTTCAGCACTGGAGGCAGATTTGAAGGCCATAGGACACGAAGGGCATTTATGGAAGATCTCACAGTGAGCAGTCTGCATGTGGGTCTTCACAGCATTTAGACTATTTACTCCTCCAAACACCAGATGACAGCAGGCACATCTGCGATGAATAAAAACCATCAAACACATGAACTTGCGCTGCTAGCACCATGTTTTACTAGTTGAGCTACAGGATATGTGTGGACACCTATATCCAAGACGACGTGAGTAGTGCATGCAGGACTGATTGAGGTGTGTGTTGAGGTTGTGAAGCTGACAGATGACACCGCATTCAGGGCAGACCAGAGGAGACAGCTGCTGATGTAACCGGCGGTGGGCTGCAGCACTGCATGAGTTCCACAGTGGCATGGGAGGAGAACACTGCATACAACACTGCAGAGAGACACACATTTAACACCAAGTAGCAGATTATACTGGTATATTGAAGTACTTATCTAGAACCTCTGATCTTAGTGCCCAATATTTTAGGTGCCCAATGTGGTGCCCAATATTTTAGGAAGAGCAGATGCAAGAGTTACTTCAGATGCAAGAGTTGCTATTCCCTGATTTACCAAAGTGTAAACAGTATTAAACACTCCAGAATGCTTGTTCAATTTAACTGTATAATATGTAATTGATTATTTTTGGTCTCTAGTTTACATTAAAAATTGCATTACAAATTAAACCCACAATCATGCATTCCGTTTCACATTCCCCACACTCACTGTGTCAGGGCCACCAGGCTCAACCTCTTGGAAGTGTGCTGCTATTTCTGCTTTCCCTTTGAATGGACTCCAACACTCTGGACAACTGAGAACATTTAACATACCAGTTACCATCTTAACCTGTCAAACAGTCTTCACTCATTTCATTAGGGAGTGCATATTAATTTCAGCACCTATTAATAACACTACTAATAGTAATACTGTTACTAATAACAGGTTATAGCATTCACACAACATTTCATAGCAGAAGCGCATTTTATTTCCACTGGTTTTGTATTCTGTCTATTCAGAAAACCTTTATTGAAGGAGCTGATTGTGTGTGTCTTATGATCTGACAGTGTGTTTTTACCAGTTATCCGAGGACTGTGAAAGTTGCAGGCCGCTTTCTTTAACAGCAGGAAGAAGAGAAGATCCGGAAGCAGATGAACAAAGCAAACCTGTAAAAAAGGACAGGCTGGTACCCGTTTACCTATTTATTATATAAGTCATTGTAAAGGGGACTTAGATTACTGTTTTCAGTTATCTACAACTTTACAGAACTAATGTAATTTTGCAGTTCAATTCCCTAAAGTATACTTAAGCAATGCAAAGAACCCACAGACAGTTCTCTGAAAAAGTGTGTACAGAGAATAAACCACAGCTGAATTATTCCAAATCAATGGTTACTGTAAGTGCTTTGTTTTGCAGTACACTGATTCCCTGTAGACAGTGATTGGTTGAGTACAGTGCTACTCCCTTATGTCTGCATGCTTACTACTGTTACATAAGCTCATGATTTGAATAGTTATGTCTGCTGTTTCTCTGAAAATGTTGTTTTTCCCAACACAGAGAAACAGAAAACTTTAAAAGCTGGAAAAGGATGCCACGCAATGTGCTTTTATTATCCCCAAATATTTTTTAACATGTATTTCATAAACTACAAAAAAAAATTCACACAGAAAAACAAAGTTGTCTTTGTTTTATAATTTCCCTTTCCCAGTACTTCTGCAAAAAAAAGTACATATATACTGAGAGAAGACACAAAATGGCACACCAACAGTTTCTTACCTATGGGCACAGTATCCTGTTGGCCAATCATCTGCTCCACACTGACAGGACTCATGACAAGGTGAGAACATTGCATAACCAGCCCCTTCTCCTTGTGTTCTCGTGCATGGAGTAGCAGGCTGCACTTGTTAAAGAAAGCAAGACGTTTGGAGCAGTGGTTACAGGTCACCTCAATCCTCAAAGAGCGTCGATCGTAGTGTCTTGCCAAGCTGCGTTCCAAGGCAAAAGCATCCCCGCACTCCAGGCAGCGGTATCCGGCGGAGGGCAATTGAAGGCCCCATTCTGGAGGAGGGGGAGTGGAGAGATCTGGCTGGTAGCTTGGCAATGGATTCTTACTGTTCAAGATTTTGTTGAAGGCCTCAACGAGGCTAGACTGGCTGCGCGAGATCACAGCTCCTGGACTGTTCACAATGGAGGCTGGTTTCGCTGTTCCTGGGTTCCCATTCATCATTTTCTGTCCTAAAGAGCGAATGTTAATCCCTGTCATGGAGGAAGAGGATGCTGCAGATAAAGATGAGATGGAGGGTAGGGTTGATGTTCTAGTGATGTTGACTGCAGTGGCAGAGAGAGTGGCAGCCATTTTATTCTGTGCCCTGCTGGCTGCAAATAACATAGCAGTGCTGGCATCCTGGAGGGTGGACACAGGCAACATTGTCACCTTTGAACCCTTAGGAAGCCCCTGAGAAACAGTACCAGATCTCTGAATCCTCTGAACAGGCTTACAAGCCCCTGTTGTATCTTTGAAGCCATCTGGACCCTTGGAGGCCCGAGCTGCTGCTCCTTTGGGGGCAACTCTAGATACAGTACGTGTGATGTTTCCAGTAGGGGTTTTGACAGTTTTGATTCTGACTTTGAGAGGCTTGGAAGATGTAGTGTTGAAGCCAGTGACACCTTCTGAGGCAGAATCTACTAGACTAGTCTCAGTAGATTTTAGTGTTGCTTTCACATCTGCTTCTTCAGCTCCATTATTCTCCATTTTGATGTGATCACTGCTCTTCTCCTTCTCCTGCAAACTCATGTCAATAACTTGGTCTTTAGGTACAGCTTCTGCTGTCTTCTCTCCAGGTTCATTTATTTCCTGCTGAAATGCAGACACAGACATGTAAACCTGAGGTTGCTCTGAAACTGAGCTTACTTGAGGGCAAGTAGACATTTCTGGCTCTGGGCTTTCGGGTGAATCTCTCTCCTCAATAATGTGCTCTAGGTTTTTTTCTTCAATGGGTAGTTCATTTTTGGAGGTCACAGATGTTTCGCTGACATTGCTTTGTAAAAGTGTTGAATTGTGCACAAATGAATCTGACTCTTCCGATTGAGTGTTACTTATTGGTAAGGTTGGGGAAGAGGGAGAGCAGGGTTGAAACACACTTTGAGGAGACTGGTGCCTGCGTGGCACCTTGGGAGCCGAGCACAGCTGAGAATCTGAGCTCTCCTCTATGATGAGTGGAGGGCTTCCAAGGTCTGGCTCAGATTCCTCATCCTCTGACAAGTGTCGTTTGACTCCAGCCCTCAGAGTACCATTTAAAGGTAGTGCTGAAGCCCCACGTGAATGCTGTGCTTCTTCAAGTCTGGGGTGAACATCTGGACCAATTAAATGTGAAGATAAAATGGGGGGAACAGATGGGGATAAAGTCTGAGGTAGAGAGAACATGCTACCAGAGTGCTTAGAGGAAGTGCCATCCTGGTTGTCATCAATATGCTCACTTCTAACTGTAGAGGCAGAGACAGACCAAAGTTGCCTGTTGGTGTGCATCTGGGTT
The DNA here is from genome assembly GCA_036877625.1 of Ambastaia sidthimunki. NCBI lineage: Eukaryota > Metazoa > Chordata > Actinopteri > Cypriniformes > Botiidae > Ambastaia > Ambastaia sidthimunki. The sequence continues at coordinate 9,381 of JAZGTK010006804.1, read as the reverse complement.
AAAGACTGTGTGGTAGAAGGTTCTGTATCCCCACCTGAAACAGTCTGGAGTCCATTAGAAATTAATGGATCTAAAGACACCAAGCCATCTTCACCAGCACCCTGCTGATGGGATTCATCTGCTCCATCAACACCTTTATCAGACCTAGCAAAATCTTTAGACACATTCCCTTCCGTCTTGTCGTCATCATCATCATCTGCTTCTACATAAGGATCAGAGTGTATGCTGTTCTTTACAATGACGCTGACAACAGGGGGGTCATTATGAAGAGCTAAAGGAACATTGTCAGGGTTTACCAGAGGAGCAATGGGTCTTAGGCTTGGACTTCCACTTCTTTCCTTTCCAGCAACACCACTAAGTTCATTATGATTACCATCAGTATCAGACTGAATAGCTTCCTTGGCGTCAATGTCTGGAATGTCAAAGGCTGCCAGTAGGTCATCAAAATCTGGTGTCTTCATGTCCCCCATTCCCATGCAGATGACAAATACCTGTTAGGTGACATCACATTAGAACAGATGTGATCAGTTTGTCATAATATATGGTCAACAGCATTGATGTACATTCAGCATTGATGTACATAAAGAGACTATTAAAAACAGTGGTTAGTTACAGGAAGTAAGCTTTAAAGTCTAACGTCAGTTACTTAATCTTAAATGCCTCTTAAGAATAAGACTGTTATTAAAAATGTATTAAATAATATTAAATTAGTTGTTATTTAATCTTTTTACTCGATCATAACTTAACTCACCAACAGGAACTTTTAATAGCAAACTTTGCATATGCTAGTAAGATCAAAAGTGTATAGGTGGCTTTTGCACGAAGCAATAGCCACTTACTTTTACATTGTTTGTATAAAATAATAATACAGTTTGCCAAACACAAAACCCATAATCTGTATTAGACTGTATGAGGTCATAATAAAAGATCGGTAGTCACATACAGTCCTGCAAAAGGATCTAGCCAAGCAGCTAACTCACCAGCTAACGTCTAACGTTGATAAAACACGTAAGGCGTTCAGATGATTATAACATTAGATTGCACATGTATAATAAAATTAATGCGATAAGTGTAATTTTTGTTCGTCTGTGTGCTCAAACTCCTGTTTACCTGGCCAAATATTCGTGTCTACTCCTGGTGAGACCCAGTACGGCGCACAACATTTGCGTCACCTACAGAGAAAACAAGTCTTGCCAGTATCCAAATATCCAAAAACGTAGATCTCGTCACTACTGAAGAGGAGAAAATGCGATTATTTTGCTTGTACCGAGCAGCTTTGGAAACGGCTGTCGTTGTTAAATTATGATGCACGTTTTTTAACCCTGAACCTGTTGCATGTGACAGTAGAGAAAATTATGTTTTCGTGACAATCACACACTGCCTCAGAAAATCCGTTCACTTATGAAGATGTTTCCTTTATGCATATTTAATGCGGATTTCAACAGCAGATTTTATGTGCATATATGTGCTGGAGTTATGCTGCCGTGTATGTATAGACGATGCTAAGGACGCTCGTCCACGGGGGCGCTGTTCCTGTACGTTTGATAGAAAATCTCCAGTGTTTCTGCATATGTGAATCTCTGTTTTTCGTCTCTTTCACTTTCGTCAATATTACACACTTGAAACGCACATGAAAATGGCAAACCACACTTCTAGCATTATCTTTGTCTGAAAAATGTAGTTTTTATTAGTCCTGTTGTGTTCTAAATAAGTGTTGCAGAACGGCGGGTAACTTCTTATTTCCTGAAACAGAGAGACGTTTGCATGTAACTATTAGTTATACGAGGTTCATCTCGTGCTGTGCAGTAAAGCGTACCGGACTAGGCGGGCATTTTCATCAGCGTGTTTTGCCTGCACACTATTGTTCGCTTAAGCTGTCACTCATTCGCACCTCAAGAGCTGATTGGCCAGTTTGTTGGCCCCTTTAGCCAAAAACATTCATTGAGGTTTTTGCTGTGCACGACCGGCGATTAGATGTAAATAAATTAAATGTAAAGTGTATTAAAATGTCTCTGGTATAAGAAAAAGCTGTAAATGCTCTACTGTAAGTTTGCTGATAATTCAGTGTCGTGGAAAAAGAGAAATTCAGGAAAGTACTGGGGGTGGACACATATTAGGAAAGGAAGGTAAGCTAACCTGGTTAGCATCACCACAAGCTTTCTCTGTAAAGTCCACACTGTCCTATACATTACAGATCTCGTTATATTCGTACGTGTTAATGGTTTAAAACTTTTCTATTTTGATCGTATATGGACAATAACAATAAGTTTTGCTCTTCGTTCTGTGTGCGGGGCAGCGTAAATGTGACTCGAAGTGTTACACATTATGTGAAAACCCATCTACTTATCGAGTAGTAATCTGTTATAGTAGTAATCAGGCTGTATAATAAACCTGTGATGTCTATTATTTTTTATTAACTGTGTGCTGCAACACGACTTTGCTTAAGTATTGTGTGTCTTTGCTTAAGCTGTACTGTTGCCTCTTTTTTTATCTTTCAAAATCATTGGAAACTAAGCAAAGAGTGAGCCCAGCACTGTAGCATAGCATCTTAAACCATTAGGTCATAGTTATTTTGAGATATTGAGCACTACTACAGCTCATCACATTTTAAATGTCTTGGCCAGTTGTTCTTTAATACAGAGTGATCTAAAATGCATTCAGTATATAAATATTATAACTTCTGATTCTAGCCTCTATCAGATGAGCTACAAGACACATTCCTGCCGTGATTGACATGTACATGTTACCAGCAGTGTCTGTCTCCCTGTCATACAAGGTGGATGCCAGTTTAAGCTCAGAGATGGAGATGGAGTTGGATCCAGAGCTGGAGGAGGAGTTTGGTGTGTCTCTGGATGAGCTGCGCAAGTGGATTGAGGAGCAGGTGGACAGCAGTGAGGCTGTACAGGAGAGGAAATCTCAGCTGGCACAGCTGCAGGACTGGGTTGAGCAGAGGGAGAAGGAGGTTGCAGATATTGACAATCTGTGTTCCAATGCCTCAGAGTAAGTCTTAAGTGAGAGTCTGCTGTAAACTGAGATCAGCAATGACATAACTATATTTATACAACACAGCTGTAATACAACACAGCTGTATTTGTTGCTTAACCTCAACTCACCCACAGATTAGCACTTAAGCCACACTTAAAGATGTAAGAATTTCATTGCATTAGGTAATAAAAAAACACCATGAGGTAATAAGGTGATGTTAGACCTTAAAGAACTAACTTTGCCAACTAACTGATTCCAAGGTAATTTTAGTAAATGTCAGTTATACGTTTATATAGGTCATCACATTAAGTGTAGACATTTTCAGTGAAGTTTAAAAAACAGTAATTGTTGTATACAAACAATTTATTTGTAGCAGTATTACAGTATGTAGTTTTATCTTTTAAAATCTAACTTTTTTGAAATGTTTGCTTGGGGAAAAGGTGTGTTTGTGCAGAATTTCTTAAAAATATATGGAATTTGTTGCATTTTATAGCAATGTATCAAAAGTTTGTTTTAACATTTCTATATAAAAACATTTTTAAAACATTTTAGCCAAATGTTTACAAAATTAAACAAATGAAAGTCAAATAAACAACTGCAATCATGTAAACAGCTATAGCAACTGATCCAGTGATTAGCTGACAGATTTAACCGGTGTAAGTTGTCATCAGTCTCTGAGTAAAATGCACGTTTGGGTTAAGGTTGAATCTATGTTTGTGTTTTTAGATCTGTGATCCAGTGCGAGGCTCTGGTGAAGGAGGTGTACAGTAAGATGGGTCTAGTGTATAATGAGAGCAGCTCAGAAGATGAGGGAGGAGGCAAAGCAAACACTTCTGAGGTCATTGAAATTGATGACGATGACGACGATGATGTCATTGCCGTCGCATGTGGTAAGAAAGATTTTGTGTGTTTGTGTGTGTGTGTCTGTCCATATATATTTGCATATGACTTGCTAATGTGATTATGCATATGTATACATTTGTAGTGCATGTATGTAAATGTGTACAGTAACAGTTTTTTATCTTCCTCATAGTGGTGCCACCCAAGAAGGTTGTAACTACAGCTAAGGACACTGCGGTAAGAGAAATGTCATTACCTTATTAACGTTGAGCAAGTAATACTTCAGAATGTGTTATGTCTGCTAATTGTTGTGCATTCTGTTTTACTTGTGTTGGGTCTGGACTTTACATACAGCTTAAGGAAGCTTCGGCTGCCCTTCAAAGAACATCTAAGCAGGTGCAAAACCTGGTGCAGACTGTCAATAAAACAGCCCCTCCCCCATCGGGTATCATTACACCCACTAAGGGAGTGGCTCCTCCCCCACGAGCCCATGGTGCTTTAAGTCTCCCACCAGTTTTTATGTCCTCTGGCCCAAGTAACACAGCCACTCAACCAAACCCCAATTTAAAACAGGATAGTTTGAAGATAGACATGACACTTTTGGGGAAAAAACGTACTAAGACATGGCACCGTGGAACACTTGTTGCCATCAAACAAATGGGTAAGATCTTGCATTTTCTGCCTAACTTGTAACTCCGTTTATAAAGGTGTTAGGTGGTGTGTGTGTGTCTGTGTGTTTGTGTATATATGTTCATTTTAATTCACAGGAATAAAGACGGTTTGTAAATTTGTCTACTTGTTAGGAATACGTCTAAGTTAACAGACTTAAAGCCACAAACCGCCAGTTTTGATTTTATGGCTTCTTTCAAATTTAAGTTTTGTTCTTGGTGTCACAGGAAACAATTTTAAGTACAAGGTGAAGTTTGAAAATAAGAGCAAAAGTCTTCTCTCTGGGAACCATGTGGCATTTGACTACCACCCGACACTAGACAGACTTTTTGTTGGTGCCCGTGTTGTTGCCAAGTACAAGGACGGCAACCAAGTTTGGCTGTATGCAGGTGTAGTTGCTGAGATGCCCAACAGCAAGAACCGTATGAGGTAAGAGGGGTGGTAGAGAAGGTGGAACACAAAAATAAAAATAAAGATAAAGACGAACGTATGAGAAGAAGGATGGTTAAAATGATGTAATACGTTATACACCATAATTTATAGGTGCATAGAAGAACTATTATGTATGAACTACAGAATGAAGCTATAGAGTTCAGGGTATCAGTCAGTGTCACTTTACAGAAGGTCTTTAGATGGTTAAAGGCCCATCCATGTGGTTTGGACAATCAAACTGGTATACTGACCAAATGTTGTTGCAGGTTCCTGATCTTCTTTGATGATGGTTATGCCTCGTATGTGGGTCTGCCTGAGCTCTACCCTATCTGCAGGCCAGGTGAGAGGCATTTTATTACCAGTTTGCCACAATCTAAAAATTATATGTAATGTTTGGACATTAATTCTCTTTCTTTCTGTATATTTATATTCAGTGCAGAAGACCTGGGAGGATATAGAGGATGCATCATGCAGAGATTTTATTGAAGAGTACATCACGTCTTATCCCAACAGACCCATGGTCCTGCTGAAGCCCGGACAGATCATAAAGACAGAGTGGGAGGGCACGTGGTGGAAAAGCCGTGTGGAGGAAGTGGACGGCAGCCTTGTCAAAATGCTCTTCCTGGTCAGCCAGACACAATACAGTTGGATGTGTTATAATTCATGTATAATTTTTTAATTGTAATGATTTGATGTTTGCAGGATGATAAGCGCAGTGAATGGATCTATCGTGGCTCAACACGACTGGAGCCCATGTTTAATCTAAAAATGAACACGACCAACAGTCAGGAGAAGAAGCTGGCAGGTCAACAGAGACAGCGTCCTAATATGGGTAACACGTTTGTATGGGTAACACATTTACCAAATGTGTTACTAATATGGGTAACACATTTGTAATCTTTAATATGTAAGGCCTGTACAAATCAGTGGTGGTAGTAAATGTATTGTTTTGCAAGGGCACTAGTGTGTCAATTAATTCTAGTATTATGAACCTGTTGACTTTTTTGCATAAAATTGTCATGAAGGAATCAGCATACAAAGAATTTGCTCGTCTATCCCTGTTTTACGCTCATTTCCTGTATCACTGTGTGTGTGTTCAGGAGCATTGAGGACTAAGGGCCCTGTAGTGCAGTATACTAGTGACAACACTACTTCTTCCTCCAGTCTGCCTGTAGCTCCACAGTTACCACCACCTCGTCCACAGCCGCAACCACAGCCTCTCATATCCCCCCAGCCTTCCCGCACAGAGTGAGTGCTCAAACTACATTACCCATAATACTCTTTCATAAAACTGCACCCAATGTGTCCAAGTGTTAGACCGTGTTTAAGTAATATGTGTATTTGTTTTGTCTACTTTTCCAGAAGTCCTGCCTTGAAGAGTCAGATGGCTAAGAAGAGCACTGGTCAGGTTGCGATGCAGCCTCGTCAGGTCATGGCCCATGACCTTCAGTCCAAAGCACTAATCAGCACTGTTTCCCAGACCAACACCTCCAGGTCAGTGTGACCGCTTAGTCTAATAGGGCTAGACAGTGCGACAGTGTATGTTGGATGTGCTATGTGATCCGTTTGTGCGACAAGTCAAGACTTAAGTGTGACTAGTGAAACATGTGTGACTCTAGTGTAAATCACAGACTTAAGTTTACAGTCTGCCACAGAAGCAAGCATTCAACATGTGTGTGACTCAGAGTGTGTGTGAACTGTTGGCTTATTCACAGACTAAAAATGTGATGACAGAAGAAGCAGCGCACATCTGTTGTACTTTAACACTGGCTGCATTTGTAGCTTGCAGCAGCTTGTGTATCACAAATAAAACAATATCAAATTTGCATCACTTTATTTAGGTGCAAAGCATCTTTAGGAAGCAGAATGTTTTTTCAGTTTTGCACTTTTATTAACATGATTTTAAAGGTGATGTAGCTAAAAATCAGACCCTTTGATTAACAAAATTTGATCACGGGTAGTGACAGGAAATGTATAGCAGCACTGTGTGTAAATGCTCATTAGATTACCTGGGTGTAAATGTCTCTTGCTCTCTTACTCTCTTCATTCCCATAGACTCTTTATCCTGCAGCCCGGCCCTGTACATACACTCACACCAATCGCTCCAGTGCATCCTCCGCAGTCCACCATATCGACATACGCCAGCGAACGCATTCCTCAAGAGCCGTCGTATCAGGCTCCCAATGACCGACTCTTCTACCTTCCACACACCTGCACTCCAGATTGCCTGAAGCGCATTCGGCCCACCCATCCCAGCCTGCACCGCGGACGCAACCCCCTTCTTACTCCGCTGCTCTACGAGTTTCGCCGCATGACTGGGCGTAGACGCCTTAACCGCAAGGTGTGTGTGTCTTAAAGGTGCAGTAACTGATTTCTGAGAAATGCTGTTGAAAACTGAAATCAACACTGAAACAAACAATTCTGTATATATTTGTTACATGTAATGTTCTGTGTGTGTGTGTGTGTGTTGAAATAAATTGTTTGAACATAGTCCTGGTTATGTAAATAGAAAAAAGTGCATTGCAATGATAACACTTTTGTAGCCAATCAGCAATAGGGGGCATTTGCACCAGCTACTAGTTATTGCCTGTGTTATATAGCGGGTTTGTTATTTTAAGGATGAAGCTATGAAGGGAGGGTTGTGTTTGTTTGGGTGTCGATTTCAAATATCAAGAGAGTTTCTCAAAAATCACTTAACCAATGATCAGCTGACGTTTTTTTAATGTTGATGCCTTTTAAAGAACAACAATGCTAAAATGATTAAGACCGTATGTACATTTTGTTTTACTGTTAATCACCTACCTTAATTTAACAGAAGATAATTGGCTTAATGCTTTCTTTTTCACTTAGATGTCATTCCACGTTATCTACAAGTCCCCGTGTGGCTTAAGTTTAAGGAATATGGCGGAGATCCAGCATTACCTCTTCCATACACACTGTGACTTCATTTTCCTGGAGATGTTCTGCTTGGACCCCTATGTGCTGGTGGACCGTCGATTCCAACCCCAGAGGCCCTTCTACTTCATCCGGGACATTACAGGCGGCCGCGAGGACATTCCTCTGTCCTGTGTGAATGAGATTGATACCACACCTCCGCCCAGCGTGGCCTACAGTAAAGAGAGGATCCCGGCAGATGGGGTCTTTATCAACACCAGCTCTGACTTCCTGGTGGGCTGTGACTGCACTGATGGCTGCAGAGACAAGTTAGTGTCAGACACATCACAAGATGTCAAAGAACATAGTGTGTACAAGAACATACCAACCCTAGGATTCCAGCAGTGTTAGACTTTTTTTAGCTATATAAATTAATGGCCCTAATCTTTATGTAATGTTTTCTTAATAGAGGAACAAAACAGGTTTTCTTCAATATTTCGTTTTGTTTGCTTCTAGATCAAAATGTTCATGCCATCAACTGACTCTACAGGCTACAGCTTGTACTCCAGGAGGACAGGTTAACTCCAATGCAGGATATCATCACAAGAGACTGGATGAGTGTCTCCCTACAGGGTCTGTGATTTATAAGCTATCCACAGCAATCTCATTCTTTTTAAACAAGTTTATTTTCAGGTGTTTTTAGAGCTAAAGCAGATGATTTAAGCTCTTTCTCTTTCACTTTTAGGATCTATGAATGTAATAAGCGGTGTCGCTGTAATCCTCAGATGTGTACTAACCGTTTGGTTCAGCACGGTTTGCAGGTCCGGCTGCAGCTTTTTAAGACCCAGAATAAGGGTTGGGGCATCCGTTGCCTTGATGACATTGCCAAGGGCTCTTTTGTTTGTATCTATGCAGGTAAAAGGTTCAGAAATGTCTAAATAAGAAAAACTCCAATGTTTGCTAGACTCTAGACCTGCTGTTTCCATAAAGTGCCATGTAGTGATAAAACGTCTGTTTTTTTACTCTTTTAGGTAAAATCCTGACGGATGACTTTGCAGATAAAGAAGGTTTGGAGATGGGTGATGAATATTTTGCCAATCTGGACCACATTGAAAGCGTTGAGAACTTTAAAGAAGGCTACGAGAGTGAAGCTCACTGCTCTGACAGCGAGGGCAGCGGGGTGGACATGAGCAGAGTCAAACTTTCTGCTTTCCCCCAGCTTGGAAAATCCAACGTCAAGGAGGAGCGTAACAGCAGCACTACCGGCAAAAGTGAGAGAACTGTGCACACACTGCTTACTTTTCTACTTATGTTGTTAGTTGCTGTAGGGAGGTCAAATATTTGGTTAATACCAAAATGGAAAAACTCTTTCTCCTCATACACTCACCAGGCCAAGATGATTCATCTGAAGACAGCTCTGACAACAAAGAGGACGACTCTAATGACGACCAGAGTGACAGCTCGGATGACACGTTTGTTAAAGATACATATTACACCACCAGCTCGGTGTGGAGGAGCTACACCACACGCAGACAGGCCAAAGGAATGAAGGAAGGTCAGGAGAGATGAATGTGTGGAAGA
>JAZGTK010006803.1:0-13191 GCA_036877625.1 Ambastaia sidthimunki | reverse complement strand
CCTCTCTCTCTCTCTCTCTCTCTCTCTCTCTCTCTCTCTCTCTCCTGCTTTCAGACAGACTGTTTTGCTGCAGTAAACGGTAGCCGTGAAGAGAGAATAAGGCAAGAAAAACAAGAAGACAGCGGAGGGTGGAACTAGAACCAAGACAGACAGATCCGGTGGGACCTTAGCTGGAGTCTGAGCAGACACAGACGGTTCTAACACTCCCGGACCGACAGAGCCAACGGGCATCACGAGGAGCGCACATCTCGGTATGTATTGTAATCTGCCCTCCTTTCGCGCACACAGACACACGGGTTTATTGTCGCTTGTACAGGGGGGACACCTGTCATGTTTGTAAATAAGGGGCAGCCTGTGCTCTGGAATGCGCCTGCATCCGCGCGCACCTCTCCTGACGGGCGCTCGGGTCAGACAAACGCTGTACGAGCTCTGCTGTGTTACAGTGTGATGAAATAAGGAGGGCTGAGGTTAAAGTGTGTTTAGGCTTTAATACGTCCCTTCCCGTCGCGAGCTGTACCAGCAACCCAGCTGCTCTGTCTGCATTCAGCGCGCTCGGGCTGCGCGCACCTGCTACTGTTTTCCGGTGTTCGGTGGGGCGTCCCGGTTGCGCGGGTGACAACGGGACTGGTATAGCGGGAGGGGGACAAAGAAAAAAGAGAAGTGCGAGAAAAGAGCTGAGGAGTGAGGAAGGAGGAGTGAGACACTCACGGGTGTCACAGAATTGCAGCAGGTATCATCACCTCCTCCAGGCGCGCACATCACAGTCCCCCAAACAGTCACTTTTTCCTTTACAGCACAACACGAGCAGCACCTCCAGCCCGCGGGCAACGCCATGACTTGCACCGACAGCAGCTGAGAGGAAAACAGGCGATCAAGCGGCTTGGCGGTACTATTATGTTTGTGCGCGCGTGCGGCAGTCGCGTGCAGGGTGAGCGCTGAATTCTCAGCGGGCGACAGGCGCATCATCCACTCACACGCGACACAGAGAAACCTGTCGCCGGAAAAACGTCATTGCACAAATCTGAAAATGTTAAAATGATTTCGATCACCGCGTCACGTCACGCGCAGCGACTGACACGAAACGATCAATGAAAGCGCGGAGGCAGCGCGCGAGTAACGAGAGGTGCGTGCGCACAGCATCAATGCAACCAACCGACGCGTTCAGTGTGTTAATGAGCGTGTGTTAATGAGTGTGTGTGTGTTCCTCCAGGCAGCGCTTCGGTGGGCTTCTGCACTTCTTCGGGTCTCGAGAGGATTTGGGGTTTAGCGCACGGACGACATGCTTGCGCGCGCGGCGTCCTCGTCATTCCAGCGGTCTGTCGTCATGGCGCGCGTGGCCTTGATGCTCCTTTTTGCAACAAATGTTCGGAGTAATTTCGTTTACGGTAAGAAACTGACAGCGCACCCCATCACACCCCCATCTGCCCCCTCGTGTTTTCACTGCTTGCTGTTAATACAAGAGAATCCCAGAGGCGTTAATAAGGGGAAACCCATCCCGGCTGCAGTGGATCTGTGTGTTCTGTTGGTTTGGGACTCTCATCATGTGGATGATTGTTAATGAATGTTGATGTCTGGTCGTGTGTTCTTTTATCAAGCAGAAGCTGGTGTTGTGAGGAAAGTCTGTGTATAAATAATGATAAAGGCTGTTCATCAGAACTGTTTAAACAGTTCAAGAAACAGATTCATCTTTATAATCAGCTTTTAAATATAAACAGCTCTAAACTTCTTTCTTTCGTTCTTTTGTTCTTTCTTTCTTTCTTTCTTTCTTTCTTTCTTTCTTTCTTTCTTTCTTTCTTTCTTTCTTTCTTTCTTTCTTTCTTATCGATTCTGAATTCTCTCTCTTTCACACACACAAACTCTGTCAGCTGTTTTTGCTGCTCACTGCATTATTTATATGGTGCTGTTGCATTTCCAATAGCTTCATCCCTACAGTGAGTGAGAGTGTGTGTCCACTGTTTGCATATAACACAACTCATACTTTGATTTATATGCACGAGAGGAGTCTGAGTGTTTCTAATGTCTCAGGTACATGTTTGGATATTTTGGATATTGTAACAGTTTATGTGAAGTGCTGAGGAAACAGTGACAGGAGACTGAGACGATCCAATTCTAATTTTAACTAGGAAAAATAACATAATGCTCTAGAAAAGAAGTTAAATGAGATATTTATGATGATATTTGTGATGTTTCACTGGCCTTTGCAAACACTTCCTGAATCTCAACCGTGTGTGTGTGTACGGAGGTCTGTACAGAATTCACAGGCTTGATAACCGCATCACAGATTCAACCAAACGAGAGAAAAAGAGCCTTATTGCTTCCTGGCAATGTTGTGTAAAGGCTGCTCCTTACTAAAAGGGAACTTTTCAGAACACTGGCTAATGTTCTCCAAATGTTTTCTCAAAGTTATCAAAAACATTCTTGCAGTAACGTTAGTATTGTATTTGATGCTGATTTGTGTTTCGCGTGCGCATTTGGAGTTGCATGTGTTTGTGACTGATGCTAACGTGTGTGCATGTTGTGAAAGTGATTTCGTTTTCTATCGACATAAGCGTGTGTATGTGCTATTCAATGCCTTTAAGAGATCTTGAAGAATGTTCATCACAAGGGTCCTGAGCAGTAGATACTTAGCATAAATAATGCAGAGTAATGGATCACTAACATACCGATTAGTCAGACGACACACCACAAATTCTTCACACAATTTACAAATCTTAACCCCCAGTGACTGTTCCTCTGTCAGTACATGAAGAAGAGTAAGAGAGGCAGAACATTCTTGTGTTGGAAAATATTCATTAGACGACCCAAATTGATGAATTACTTTATTTCAGAAGCTATATTATGGATTTCTTTAGGGGGGTTATAATTATGACTTTGTCTCAATGATTTACTTGTTTAATTTGAGGAGTACAGAGCGCTGCAGAACAGACTGTACAGTGTTGTTGTTCTGTGTAATATCTCTGGTAATGTAAACAGACCCTGTATAAATGTATAACATTATACATGAGCCAACGTGATTTTCTGAACAATGCCATTAACAAAATCTTTAAGGCAGCGAGTATATAATTCTGTTTTTTATTCTTGGTTTGTTAAGATAAAATCTAGTTTCATAAGGCTAGTATTCAACTAGCAAAAATGCAATTCAAATTGACCACAAATAGATTTTCTCTTGGGTCTTTGTGTGCCATTAACACCTTCTGGTTTTCTTCTGATACTCGAAATCTTAAATACATTAAGTGACACTGTAAATAAAAAGGGTTTTTATTATAGGTTGCAGGAATGTTTCCCTAACATTTCCATTAAGGAACATTAATATTAAAGTAAATATTAATATTAAAGATGTTATTTGGAAAGGTCTAGGAGTGTTTAAAACATCCACTTATTTTAGCTGTTGTATTAAGGTTATTGCTCGGTTATTTAGAGAACTTTTGAGTCATTGAAAGATAATGAAGAGTTAGAATGTGTATAATGTTTTACACAGGTTGGGCTGTGTCTGATTCTAGATTTCTGTCCAGCTCTAGAATGTTTGTTTTCATCACGTGGTCATTAACATTTATCTGCTGCATCCCTTCATCCTGCTGATGATGTAACACACTGATGTTAAAGATGAAACCATAAGGAAGATACATTTGAATGCAGAAGTTTTAACTGCTTATTTCCTTTTAGCTCATTTCAGTCTCACAGAAACAGGGAACTGAATCCAGTAGCAACATTTCTGCTCTGCTCTACATAATGAATGTGAATCCACTGCCCTGACTCAGCACCAGTACTGGTGCCCTGCAATAATGGAACTTTACGAGAACTTTTAGAGAACATTAGCCAACATTCTGAGAATGTTCCGTTAGCTGTGTAATCAATATATGATATGTGTGCCGATATTGAATGTGATTCAGGAATTGACATAAAGCTACAAAAGGAAGGAGGGAGAGAACAATGAAAGTCATATTTGTGTCTGTGTTATTTGCACATCAGAACACACTAGTGAAGAAAGCAAAGTCAGAGAAAGGACATTACTTCCTGTCTACTTGTGTGTCTACAGTCCCTGGAAGCATGCACTGGCTCCTGGGAAATGTAGTTTTCCAGCGCTGGAAATAAAATTTCAACAGGACAAAAGCATATGTGTGAGTTTAAAAGCGATATGATTGAGGGTGCAATCTGAGAAACTGAAGTGTTGTTTTTCTGGGTTTGAGAAGGTTCAGTCTGTGTGGTCTCGAGTCGAGGGGTTTCTCTCACAGCTTGACCTGCTGGATTAATGTTGGAAGTTCTGTGAGTTCAGAATAGTTGCATCTAGAAATGGAAGAGAGGTTATCTGATGAAATGAAACACTCAAATACAATGAACACTTGGGCCACTATTGCAAATCCCAGCTAACAATTTTAGGCTATAAGAACGTTTCCCTAATGTTTCCATTAAGTAACAAAAATGTTAAAAACCTTAAAAGTTGTAGGACTGTTTAAAATATCCAGTTTTTAGAAATTACATGAGCATTATTGCTTAATTATATGAACTTTATTTAAACATTTAGTAAATTCTCTAACATTTTTAAATCGTTACACTAACAATAATGTTTTTGATATATATGATATATAATGTAAAAAAAGTCTACTAATGTCACTGCAAAAACTTTATTGATAACTTAGAGAACATTGGACAATGTTCTGAGAATGTTCCCTGTTAGCTGGGATGGTATTTAAATGCAGAGTAGTTGAAGCAGGTGGTAAATGAACACTTACATAAAACAGATGTTTGTGTTTATTTTCAGCTGTAATTGTGCAATGTCTGCGTGTGGGAAAAAAGATATATTTGTAAGAATGTCATTGTTACATTTAAAGTTCTATGTAAATTAGGTCCATTGCAGATGCTTTATATGAAAAATGTTTTATTTGTCCTGTGCGAACTGTGATTTCAACTGATTTCACGTGTCAGTGCTGAAGCAATGCAGAGAACGAGTGCAAATATCATGAATTCTTACTGAATCTCCTGATTGTGACATCGGAGCTGGAATTCACACAGATATCCTGTTATTAAGCAGGACATCGGCACTTTTCTGGAAGGTTCTTGGATGCATATTCATGATCTGATGCAATGAGCTTCATTTGAATTTTAAAACAATACAACTGTAGCCCCCCATTAAAGCTAGAGATGTACAAAACTGCTGTAAAAATGTCCAGACGGTGGGCTGCCTGCATGTGCAGTTCAGAAGAAATCTCTCAATAATTAGATGGACTTCAGGTTCATCAGATGCTGATCAGATACATTTCATAAGTAGGTGAAAGTAATTTATGTAAATGTAGCCTGCCTCACTAATCAACAAGTACATAGTTGGACAGCTAGTCAAGCATCATGACCCATACCTACTAAAAAGACATTTTAGTCTCTTTAAACAAATCACCATGGATCATACCTATATCTTCTGTGAAAGGCACAGAACCATAAAATGTTAATCCAATCATAGCATTTGGTCCGAATACAATGATAGGATCCCCTACTTGCTCCTTAAACCATGTATGGTTCATGCGTTTTAGAGGAGGCGTGGCTTTGGAGAGTCTCTGAAGAGGCGGTGGGATCTTATGCTTTCAAAGCTAGCTTGCTTGTTAATGTTGTTTTTAGAAATGTTCTGCAGTGGAGTTTGGATGTTCTAAATATATTATACACACAGTTGGTAGATAATCCTTATTGTTAATTTGTTATCTATATTTGTTATTGTTAATTTGTAAGTCTAAATAACTGCAGGCTGACACTGTGGAAGTCCAGATTCATCCGTACACAGTATGTTAACTGAGACATGACACTAAGATCCAAAGCTTTTAATACAGATGCTGTCTGTGTTACAGGGATGTAGGATGAGGGCTGATGGGAATAGACTGATGCCAAGCCATGAGTTGCCCCAGGCGTACTTGTTTTAGCCTGTCCTCAACACCCAGTTCATTGCTCAGGAAAAAACACAGAGATCGGTTTTGGAAAACCAAACATTCTACCTCATCGCTGTTCACAAACGGGGATTATTGTTATGGGTTTACTTACTGATATGAACAACATTTATCATAATCTGTCTGATAAATATCTTCCGATAGATTTTTATGTGTGTGTGTGTGTGTGTAATCAAAGCTGAGCTGTCTCATAAAGACACTGAAGAGACAGCACATTAATATTGTCTTTTATTGAAAGGAAGTGAAAGCAAGCAGCTACAGCAATGATACAGCGTAACATACTGTCACTGACAACAAAACAATCGAACAAAACACCACAATACAAGGCAGACAGGAAGTATCCTGACGCTGCTGATGACATCACAACAGTCACAGATAAACACTGATTCTGTTCAGAGCACTTTACGTGGGTATTTTTATCACACAGACGTCACCTGTAATACATCTTTCATGAATAAAAACATGGACTTGGTTTCACTCTGACTTTGTGCAGCAATCTACCCAGCTGACAATTTTATGTTTCCCTAACATTTCCATTAAGTAATTAAAACGCCAAACGTCCACAGGAATGAGAGGACACACGTTCTGCTTTCAGGACAGTCTGGGGCTGTTAACTGCTGCAGAGCTCTGAAATCTGTTCTGGTTCTGTGCTGGTGTGTCTGGTTCTCTGTCTGGTTCTCTGACTCCAGATGTGATCAGTGGTGAGGAGGGATGAGCAGCGTGTGGTCATTCTGGCCAATCATTGATGCGGATGAGATTTAGAGGTGAGAGCAAGTGACTCTCACTTAACCTTGAGGACAGATCTGTTGTGGCACCATTTCTTATGCTGCTCATTTTCCTTCTTGCAACCCCCGTCTCTTTTCTTTTCTTTTATTCTTTCACTTTCTCACAGATTCATCTGGCTGTTTGTTGTACCCTCTCTCTCTCTCTCTCTCTCTCTGTCTCTCTGCCAGTATTCTGCGTTTGAACTCTAGCTGTGGAGCAGAAGCTGGATAGACAGAGAAACAAAGAGACATAAAGCGATTGTGATGTTAAAGGCAGCAGGAAACCCTGTAAGATTCATTCACTTGTATCTTCTGAATCATGTTTTTAGAGAACGTTTACCAGCCGCTCTGACAGTGAGATGCATCAGAGGCTTTTAGGTCATTCTCCACTGGGAAATGATCCACACTGATAATACGGGTAAATGTGTTCATAGCTGCTTTGCTCCCGTGGTCTGTTGTTCAGCTGTAAATGACTGTGATTAGTGACGGTATCGTAAGAGAAAGAGATTTACAGAGTGTTTGAGGAAAAATAATCATCTTATTCTATGCAGCTTCAGACTTTATAATGCAACTCGTTTCATAATTTTGCTGGGCTGCTCGCTTTCCAACCTCATTTTTAAAGAAGAGGTGAGGATTTCCTGTCTGGTTGTGGTGATAGGAAACACACAGTCGAGGTTGTGCCTTCTTCTCCAGCAGCCAATCACCCATCTGTTTAATAAGAGCTCATTTAAGCACAGCTACTATTCACTTACAATCTGTGTTCCCACAACATTTTTTGTGGGAAATGTTGAAATGAAACATTACTTCAGTTTTGTTTACCATGATTGCAAAGCTGATAAAGGAGTTTTACACACAGTAGAAAACTGGTTTCTAATAAAAACCTGAAAGCCATTCAAATATATTTGACTGATAATGATGGTGATTATTGTTATATGTGATTCATTCAACTCATAAAACATTAGTGCCTCAAACTCATCATTAATAGCATTAACACAATCGTAAATGATCATTATTTTGGTGAATTTTGATGAAATAGTGAATAGTTTCACCGGCGGTCAGGTGTACACTCTGTCCTTCAGAACTCAGAGCTGCTGGATCTCGGTTCTGAAGATCGTGTCTGTGTGTCATTCTGATAATATCAGCTTTGCTCAATTTTTAACTGATTGCGTCAGACACTCTCAATCTATCCAGGCTTAAATCAATAAAACTTTCCAGCTAAGACCAAGGACACAATAGAATAACTGTCAGCCTTTAGCCTCTGTAAACACAACATCTTCAGCACAGCCTCTGTAACGTCAATATTTTATATGTGTGTACCCAGATTACAGGAAATGTTTTCAGAACGCTAGCTAACGTTCTATAAACATTCTCCTAGAGTTTTCAAAAACATTCTTGCAGTAATGTTGGTAGTTTTTATTGTTAAGTTGTTAGTGGAATGTTTTAAAAACATTAAAACATAATGCTTGAATAATGTTCTTAGAACCAAACAATAAAGTTAATACAGCATTTCAAAAACTGGGCATTTATGTAACTTTCAAAATAACATTTTTAACATTTTGGTACTAATGAAAACGTTCTTACAAACGTTCATATTATATATGTATGTATTTGCTCTGATGTGTGTCTTGACCTTTTCAAAGTGGCTCTTCTTTGACAGGCTGTCTGTAAAGTCAGCTTCCTCTTACCCTTCTTCTGTAAATCCAGTTATCTTCCACACAGCCTGTCAGTCATATTAAAACCATTATCTCTTACCACACCCTGAGTAAGCAGCACTCTTCCAACCTCATCACCACATAACTTCACATCTTCTCATGTTCAGCGTCTCCCAGACGCAACCAATCAATTGAAACATGAACATTCCATCAACACATCCAGACAGCTGCTCATAGAAAGTTTCCCAACATTCCACAAGTCCACAGTAAACGAGCAGCTGCTCACAGAAACATTCAAGCCATTCCGCTAGTTATCAGCGGTGAATTATAACTGCAGTCTGTAACGTTTTTGTTAAAAATGAACGGAAGTTATTGAGCAAATACATAAGAGATCTCCTGAGTCACAACTTTATAATCTGTCTAACTTTATAAACTTTATAATCTGTCTAATTTCATAAACTTTATAATCTGTCTAATTTCATAAACTTTATAATCTGTCTAATTTCATAAACTTTATATTCTGTCACGTCTGATTTCACAGGAAATGTTAGTTTAACTTCATGATTTTAAATGTAAAGAAAAGTGTGTAAAGTAACCTGCAATTTTATGCTTTCAACAGAGATGGCAGTAGAGAGGCAAACTTTGCTAGTTTTAAACACAATTATCTTCTAGCCATAACAGTCCCATTTCCCAGGTTTCCTGTGATCTAATTGGACAGTAGAGCACTTAAGAAGCACTGTGTGTTTGATTAAACTGTCTGTAAGAGAGATCAGACTGAGTCTGAGTCAGCTGAACGGAGAGGTCCACACGTGTGCATTTAATAATGAGAAATGTTGTTAACCTTTAGCTCGGTTTGTTTCATTCTCGGTCTCTCTTCGGTTTCCAAGTTGTTCAGATCCAATTATCTAACATGCCGAGTTCTTTCACGTGTTCCTCAGGAGTGTGTGTGTGAGTGGGCAGATGTCTTTGTGTGTGTGTCTATAGGTTGAAAGTGTAAGTGCTGCAGAGAATGAGCTGTGTGTGTGTTTTATGTGTGTGTATATATGTGCGTGTGTTTAAGCAGCAGTGAGCTTCAGATGTTCACACGCAGCGTGTTTGTGATGAAAGCAGCACATTGTGGAGTCAGACATCAGTTTGGCGGAGGATGAAAGACTTGTGTTGTTTTATTCAGCAATTTCGCTCTGAAAGCTTTGCTGTGTGGCTCGTTTCAGCTGCTTCCCAGCTAACAGAGAACATTCTCAGAATGTTGGCTAACATTGTCTAAACATTCTTTCGTAGTTATCAAAACATTCTTGTAACATTAGTAGAGTTTTTAGATAGAATTTAAGTTAATTAGTAGAATGTATAACAATATATGTCAAATATATCAAAAATGTTATACCTAAAAAGGTACAAATAATATTCTTGCTTAAACTAACACTCCTGGAACATTTTTAATGTTTTTGTTACTTAATGTTATGGAAACGTTCTTCTAATCTAAATGTATGTATGTGTGATTTTATTCAGCACTTAGTATGTTTATGACAATGACTGTTTTGTGCTGTTCAACAGCTTGTTTGTGCGTTACGGTAAAATCTCAGTGTGTCTGAGTGTGATATGAGCTTAATATAACACAAATACAAACCTGTCAATGAACCAGCAAGTGTGTGTGTGTGTGTGTGTGTGTGTGTGTGTGTGTCAGATTCAGCACCGTCACTCTGTGGGTTGAGACAAAGAAGTAATAAGTGTTTCTAATCTGAAGAGTGAATGAAAGCTACGCAAAAAAGTACCACAGACACATTGAATAAACAGAGAGAGAGAGAGAGAGAGAGAGAGAGAGAGAGGAGGTAGCCGTGCACGAGGAATGAAGCAATAGGTGGAAACCAGGAGCCTAGAAACCATCTGGAAAAAAGAGGGACATAAAATATGAAGTTGGTCTGGCAGTCGTCTCTTCATGCGGCTGGCTGCACATATTTCTTTGCACAGCAGCTGAAACAAATACATAATGATTCTTTTCCAAATGGTGGAGATACACTTACAAATTTCTAAACATTATATTCACTTTAGGAATGCATTATTTAAGAAATAAATGTTTTAAAGGCAACCACAACAATGAACTGCATCAGGTGTAAAAACTCGCCCCGTCTCTGTGTTTTGAGCTCTTGAGCTGCACAGACATGGTTATCAACTGAAATTCAGCTCATACAGCTGCCACGAGCCACAGAGAAACAAACTGTGAGCCTGAAACTCATGACTGGACTGACCTACAGATTTTCTGTCGCTCAGTCTATTGACAGCCTCACCTTTCACAGGCCAGAGTCTCTGTAACCAGGGCAACAGTGATGTTACTGTGCAATCTGATGCAGAAGCTGCCTGTCATTTTCTGCCTAAATGACACAATTTTGAGCTTCCCCAGCTAACATGGAACATTCTCAGAATGTTTGCTAATGTTCTCTCAAAGTTATCAAAATGTTTTTGCAGTAAGGATAGTAGAATGTTTTTTACCTTATATATCAAAAGTGTTGTTTCCACTCTGAACATCAGGTTACATCAGTGGTCCTTCTTTACAGTGTCCCGAAAATACTGAACAAATCACACTCTGTATTCATTTTCAGAACAATGTATCATTTAATACAGCGTTGATTTCACATTTCAGCACATGGAAAAGAAAGTTAGACAGCAAAATGGACCAAAAAGAAAAGATGAAAACGGAGAAAGCAGAAAGTTATGTAAGAGAGGACGGAGGGTTGGACTGGTGTGATGTGAAGGGTTTTTAACAACATCAAACTACAGAATCACACTCACACAAATACACAGTCTCGTCTCCTCCACCACTTAAAACATCACATGACATGAGCTGCTTCCCATTACAATCCTTTAGTGTTTGGAATCTTCCCAACGCTTACTGGAAATGCACACACACACACACACACACAGTCACACTGTGTCTCTCTCTCTCTTGCCCAAGCAGGTGAGAGATCTATTTATGCACTTGTGAGGGTTAATTCGCTCGCTGTGAATGAAGTCAGTAAGTTTCTCATTATGTCATGTGAAGTTTCTTTACGTGCCTGACACAATTACACCCATTAATGCAAATTAAACGTTTTTTAAGGTTTGTTTGACAGTGTGGCTGTGCAGAGGGTAAGAACTGTATCGGTGTATGTGCTCCATCCTCACACCATTTACCCAGCTAACAGTTTTAGGTTTTAAGAATGTATTCCTAACAATTCCACTATGTAACAAAAACATAAAAAATACTATTTTGAAAGTTCTAAGAACAGGTTTTTAGACATTGTACTAACATTACTTGGTTATAAGAACGATTCAAACATTTTTAAATTCTATTATCTGTCGGGGGGTGTTGATGAGGGGTGGGTAATTATCTGTAGGGAAAGGACTTCTTTTCTATCATGAGGAATGATGCTCAGATAACATGGCCATCTAAGCGCTGTACCAGTGTTTAAATTTAAACTCCTCCTGGGATTAATTTCAGACTTCACCTTGAACAGTGTCTGCAGTCCAGCAGCAGCAGCAGCTGATGGAAAGATGAGAAAGACATGTCAGACTGTTTCTTCCTGACAAAAGAACATCGGGTAACTTTCCCAGAGAAAACGTCTCTCTCTCCGACACACAACCCATTTTCCCTCTTTCTCTTGCTCTTTATTTGTCTCTGTCCTGTTCTCTTGGTGGATAAGAAATTAGATGTAGCATTCTTGATTAAATCTCCCACTAAAATGTTCATGTCTTTCTTTAGTTCATTCTCTTGTTAAAAATCTAATTCCTCACATTTGTCCTCCTCAGATCTCCACAGATTTCTGTTTCAGTCACATTTTGTGTTCAGTACTTTTCATTTTGCTCAGTCAGCTTTAACTCTTATTACCTGCGACGTTAACTATAAAACTATAAAAACGACTCTAAACAGAATACATGGATGAATGTAAATGCAATATTACTTTTTTGTTATTTGATAGCTGATGATAATATTAGATTTATGGGTAGTATTGAATAGTTTGACGTGTGCTTTCCTGCTCAGCGTGTTGTATTAGAAGTGTCTTATGTTTGGAGTTTAATAGTTTTGGATCAGTGTTTTAGGATCTCCACTCACAGTTTGGTTTGTAAGCTATTTGATCAGAATGTTACGTCATATCCAGAAGACGTGACGCATGCACTCAATATTAAATAAAATACGGAAGAAATGACAGAGTAATTAGTTTTAGGTGTTTTATTTTATATTCATACAGTTATTACTTTAGGCTTGTTTTTATAAAGTAGTTCACACATATGGCCTTTGTTTGTGTTGTTTACAGATCTCAGTCACGTGTTTGGGTTTAACCATTTTAGTTTGCAAGAATGTTTCCGTAATGTTTCCATTAAGAAATGTTCAAATGTAAAACCGTTGACTCATGAATTGCGCTTAGACTCGTTTGCGCACTTTTCCGTGGGTTTGCTCTGGCATCAGAAGCGCAGTGAGTGGGTGTCGCAGGAGACCCTCTGTGTAACTTTAAGCGAATCTGCGTGTGTTCAGATGGACAGAGAGATAAACAGCTTAAACGTTAAACGCCGTGAGAAACCGAACAGAGGGACGCCGGTGCGCTTCTTCAAGAGAGAAGCAGGAGAAACAGCGAGACGCGACGCATGTCACTTCCGCAGACACACGGCAAGATGTGCAATCATTCATTTCATTGTGTGTTGTGTAGCCCTGCATCCATTAAACTGTCATAATCTGTCATTATTCTCAGCCTCACTGTGCTGCTGTAGCTACTGTAGATTGTGTGGCCTGACTGCAGTACAGCGTTCACTTTCCTCAACTCTGGTTTCTGATGCTCATGGTAAATCGTTCAGCTCTGATTTCTGATGCTCATGGTAAAT
>JAZGTK010006802.1:0-20250 GCA_036877625.1 Ambastaia sidthimunki | reverse complement strand
GTCGTTTAGCGTCGTTTAGCGTCGTTTAGCGTGGTCAGAGAGCATGACAAATGTGACACTTTTGCAGTTGCAGCCGGTTCATGCTCCACTGCACTTTCCATTGTGTTTCAGCATCATATTGGCTGATTTCCCTCTTTTCCTGTCTCTCTTTGCTCTTTCTCTCTCAGCAGAAACTGTATCAAATGCTTATGCCTGTCTGAGCTTTGACATGCCCCAGTTATGCTGGAGTATTAGAGCAACGGAAGAGAGCGAGAGAAAATATCGACAGGAAAGGTGGCAGCTTGCGGCTGAGTAACGAGAATTAAATTTAGGAAAGAACAAGAGCGCTGAAAACTTGAGACAGACCTAATGTGAAGGACAGGTAAGAGCACAAGAAAGGTGTCGCCTCTAAGTCGCAATCAGCCACAGTGACTTCAGACTCTCACACCTGTCAGTAAAGATATCATTAGTGAACTGACATGTCCACAGTCTCACCTTTGAGTAGATGACCTCGTGCATTATCTCTCCATCTCTGTACCAGGTAATCTCTGCAGCGGGCTTGGCTCCAGATGCTCGGCATGTCAGGTTATGAGGGGTGTGGGCTTTCAGTCGGACCACTGGCCCTCCCTCCACTACAGGATCTGAGGGTGGCACTAAAAAAAAAGAAGAAAAGAGTCTTTAAACTGGGAGATTTGGGCTCTATCTGAAAAGAGGTTAATACACTACTCATACCCTCTTTACACGGGTAAAATTGTGTTTATTTACAGGCACTCTGCCGCAGGCATGTTTCATCTAAATTACTGATTTGTTCATTTGTTTGCATGACTGTGCACAAGCCTTGAGCAAACAGTGTCTGCCACCTTTGATGAAGGTGTCCATCTCGCAAAACACACAAAAGCACACAAACAGTTCTCTCCATCTTTCTCAGGCATTCGTAAACAAAGTCCTGTGTCTACACTGCTTCTTTTCTCAGAGCCAATTTCTGTTTTTGTCAGAGGTCTTTGCGCCGGTCCTGCCCAGGCATTAATGGAATCCGTGCACGAGGTGATTCTAATTTCCATGCGGATTCCCCCAACTGCACCCCCGTCATTCACTTCTTTGACTCCGCTGGATTGCTTTGGTTTTATGTGGTTACATTGATTTTCCCACATGCTCCTACATGCATGAACACACATGAAGACACATATACACACACATCTAGACTCAACACACTCATGGGCTGCTCTCCAGTCTGGGAATGCATTGAACCGTGTGCCCAGCAGGCCACAATAGTTGTAGCCGTACAGCAAGACAAGGTGGGTATGCCAACTTTGTCTTGTTCAATTAGAGGCAAACTTCTCCTTACGGTACAGTTTGCAAAAATCCAACTGGTTCATAGTGCTAACTCTTAAAAATGGCTCATATTCTTGGACCTTCTCTGCTATTGATGCACTACTGTAGCTGTTTTTCAGCAATTATAAAATATGTTAGTCATGTCCGAGTTGGGCCACCAGGTGTCAGCAATGCAGCACTGAGTTGAAATACCTAGTGATTGCCCCCCCACCCATCGCTAAATACTGAAGAATATGTGGATCAATCATATAGTGTTAATGTAAAAGCAGCCCAACGGTTAATGAATTCTGTAAGTCACTGTAGAATGTGCTAACAGTGCAGACTTTTTAAAACCATTCACATAAGTCATTCGTCACATTTATCTGTCCCTTCACTGAGTTAAGTTTCAGAAGACTACAGAGAGAGATGGTGAGGTGGGGGTGGTATATTTCCTCTGTGCTTCTGTCGACTCAGTTTTACTTGGTTTGAAAAGACCAAGTAAAGTCCTGTTGTGGCTGATTTACACTTGCGAATATATAACGAAGGCATGACTTATGATTTCACGAGGGTGGGATCTACAAAATGTTTTATGCTGAGAAGAGAAATTTGCAGTGTTACACATTTCAGGCAGTATTTTAAATGCTGCTAATGAAATTGGGGACCATGAGGAATGTTCTAATCCCCCCGCTTTTAATAATCAGTTGCAGGAGAGTTATATCGCAAAGGTTTTCTTTCACTTTAAATCACACACACACAGTACTTACCCAGCACCGTGAGTTTGGCTCTGTGTGATCGCAGCCCAGCCTGCGTGGCTTGACACTCGTAGACTGCATCATCGCCTAGCTCAGCAGAATCAATCACCAAGCTGTGCTCGCCTGATAGCGTGTTTCCCATCAGAGAGTAACGCGCCCAGCCTGGTACAGAGCAAGCACAAAAAACATGTCACAGATAATGCCATTACAGTAAAGATGAGACGAGCTTTAAGACTCTTTTGTATTGTATGTTGCATTAGCATCTTTATGCAACCCTGGTCAAGCACTCTATAGAAACAGTGCTAACTTACTCATGCGGCCAGACCATTCTTTCAAAAGACACTGTTAACCGTCTAGGCTGCTACTTTCAAAGCTGCTGGGAAAATCATTTAAAACGTACATCAGCAATGATTGATTCTCTAGCTCAGCCCGACCAGACGGCTGAGATGATTAGACAAATTAAACGCTAGTTTCCATTAGCTGCAGTGTTTGTTTACCTTTGCATTTTTCTGCTTAATAGATGAGCCTCAGCTATAATGCAGTGACATTAATCAAACACACATCTGCTGCAGAGGAGAGCAGATGACCTGAACACTACCTGCCATCTACATTTTTATCTCCCAGTTGTTTTCTGGATGATGAGGAGAAGACTACCCAGCTAACAATTTTACGTTGCAAAAACATTTCCCTAAAGATTCCATAAAGTAACAAAAACATTAACATTTTTATTTTGACAGTTCTAGGAATGTTCAAACGTCCTATTTGTTTAGACATTGTATCCACATCATGGAGCTGCATTATGGAACGTAATGCAACTTGGAAATAACATTTTTGATATATATGATATATAATGTTAAAAAATGTTTACTGACAAATTTACTGACAGTACAGCAAGAAGGTTTTTTGATCATTTTGAGAGAACTTTTAGAGAATGTTTCCTGTTAGCTGGGTAAGCTTTGGTAAATGGACTTTAATAAGCACTGTGTAGCTCCCGGGGGCAACAGCATCTAAATTAGGTTGACATATAGAAAACTGGGTTTCTAGCTAATTACAAACCAGTGCGGCATTTAGAAGCACCTTGAAAATTAATTACATTGACTTTTTTTCCCCCCTTTTCAAGTCATTTTTTTCAATAGCTCAATGTTGAAAAGGTCTGTGAAACAGAATAACTCTTCATTTCCTCTTACCGGGTAAATCTCTTTCTCCGCCCAGTGCCAGACCATCTTTGGTCCACTGCACCATACCCCGATATCCCACAATCACACAGGGCAGGGTCACTGATTGGCCAGCGACCACGACTTTGTCCTGGGGCTGCTGGGAGAAGTAGGCTGCGTCAGACACTGTAGGAGGAACAAAACATGGCAGAGGCAGATTAAAACATCGCTTGCTATTTCTTATTATGATGTAATTATGTATCAGAATGCACAGTAAATCAATACATAAAAGGCAACATATAGCTGCAATAACCTTGTTCAATACATCATCCTGCTTCATGTTAATAGACAGCAGTTTGAATCTGTGCCAGAGGCTGTGAAGCATCACAACACCAGGCATCAGTCTTCTATCTCCTGCTTCTCTTCGTTCCATCCTTATCAGCCTGCCTACATTCCACTCTGTCTCTTTGGTCAAGTACCACAGTAAACTACAGAAAGGTCCCAAAGTCTGTGTGTCTTTTTATCCACCCAGCTAACATGGAACATTCTCAGAACATTTGCTAACATTGTCTAAAAGTTTTCCTAGAACTTTCCTAAAAGCTTTCCAGTCAGTGATTTTGCACAGGGAGACGGGAGAGCACAGGACACATTAGTGTGATAGTATATTACAGCTGACTCAGCAAGAGCCACTGCAGCACACATTCACTGACTCTCTGCCTCTGGTGATACTGTTCCAGTTACACAAAGACACAGTTTCCCCTGCAGTGGATTGTAGGAACACACTGCCTGTTACTCTCCTACCCATTTCACTCTTTTAAGTGCAGTTTCACAACATGTCACATCACTATGCACAATTGTTTTTCACCAACACCAGCACAGACCAGCAAGTGGCACTTTAAAGTTGACTAACTGATTGACACAGAAAAGGCGAATGTTGCATCATCTTCAGGCTGGCCAGAAAAAACACAGTCCACAACACATTTGACAACAGTTTGAATCTCTGCACTTGGCGAGGATCTGGGCGTCAGCATGACTTATTTAACTCTTTCCTGTGCCCATATGGACAGAGTGACATGGAAAAATAATGTCCCGCTGGGCCCGGGAATCTTCTAACATTTCCTGAGGGTGAGGGGAGGTGCTGTGTTTTTCTGAAACTGTATGTTAAACAATCAAAGCAGCTTTTGGCGTCCCATGAGGGCCGTTCGTTGCGGGCAGAGAGAGACAGAAAAACACAAGAGAAAGCACCTGCCGCTTCACTGTCTTATATTATTTATTTTTTTGCTTTGCTGGTCTTTTTTGTTTCTAACACTTTAAACTCTGTCTTTCACTCTGCGTGAAATCTCCTCGTTCTTGCACAAATGCACCACAAAAACACAATAAATGCATCTAGACAAAACAACAAACAGCCTAAGCCAACTTGTCTCTTTCTCAACACCTCCCATACACTTTTATGTAGACACACAGACTTCTTACACACGATACTGTGTATCTCCATCACAAGAGCTTCATGACTGGGTGCATCATGAGCCCTCTTGAAAGTAGAAAGATGGCAAGCGGCCAGAAGTAACTAATCCATTCACAGGGGATTTCAGTGAGAGTGAGAGCACAGTTTGATGGAGTTTTAGCAGGGGATGGGCTGTTACTGGTTATTCTAAAAGAAAAGGATCGTCCCCAATTTTTTTATTCCCTCCCTTTTTTTGGCCTGTTATTTCTGTGTGGTTAAATAGGAGAATGAGGTGCCAGTGGGGGATAAAGAGAGATCTATTCAGCTGGTGTTAAACCCCTCTGAAATTTCTCTCTGTGGACCAGGGCTGTTTAAACAGACAGAGCAGGGGGTTCTGCCCCCGGGGGGGCGGCAAGGCGGTGAAAGGAGGGCAACATACGGTGGCCAGAAACACACTATTGTCCTCTTGTCCCTTGGTTTTAATAGGCCTCTTCATTTCCAATCAATCCTGCTAAATGCAGATTTAATAGCTTTTCAATAGCTGCTTTCCCCCCTGGGGGAGCCCAGGTTTTTCTTTCTCCTTCATACTCACTCGCTCTCTGTTGTTCTCACTCTCTCTCTCTGTGTCTCTCTCTCAGTCCATCATTCTCGCTGCATTTCTTTGAGCTGAAAAGGGGCTTCCAAGCTTGGCTGACAGAGTTTGGTGGAGACTCAATTATCCACTCCATCAAGGGGTGCAGCAAAGTCCACCCACCCTCCCAACCTCCCACACAACTCTGCCCACCCCATCCAACTCAGAAACATAAGCTTTGTCTCCCTCCAAGGCAAAGGCCAGTGCACATTTTAGATCTTTTCAAACTTCCTCTTCTCTCCCACTTGTGCTGAGGGTAATCTTTTTCTTTCTGCTGAGGATGGAGACAGACAGACAGGAACACTAACATGCAAAAAAATGTGAAGCGAGAAAGAGAGACACTGAAATAAAATGAGAGTATGCTACCTCTACCTCTATGCTACTCTCTTTTCTATATTTTTGATTATATAAATTGCCATGTCACATAATTTGGCAAATGACTCATATGCAATGCATTTTGTAAATGGTGGTCAGTCTTCTATACTTTGGTTTTTGGCACGCACTCATGTATTAACAGTTCAGATCCTTCTAAAGAATGTTCCAGGGAGATCAAAAAAAGCTCAGTATGACTCTTGTGTCAAAAACTAAACTGTTCTTGACATTATTATTATCAGCAGTAGTATTTCAGAGCGTGGCCTTTAACTGTATGTTTATATACAATCTTTCTTTTGTACACTCCTTCCATCCCTGGAGCTCCACTTCTATGAGATATTGAGTCTTTTCACAGATTCTGTAATTGTGTTGTGCTTTTGGGATTCTCTGTTTTGCGTCAGGTACTGGATGAACATCGATTGCAATTAAAGACTCTTGCCTCAGCATGTAAATGTTTACGAGGGGTGATAACTTATCACGATGAGTCGATGCTTTGTTCATTCAATAGTTCCTCTTTAGATCCCTCACTGAGACGCGCCTCAGTGTTCATGTCTTTAATCACTGCCTCTCAAACACACAGAGACTTTCATAGTCTGCATTTATAAGTTATACACCAATGTGAAAGCACACAATACAACAGGCCGTATTAGCACAATCAAAAGCATCTATTATTACCCTTGCAAAACATGTAGACATTCTTACACACAAATCCACATATACAACAAATTGAGTTCACACCCCAGGAGTGATTCAACACTCTCCAAATCTTGCTCCAAAAAAATCTCAACAAAATATTGCGTGTGGTTAATGAGTCATTCCAAATTGGAATAATTCCTTCTTGCTGAATTAGCTAAATCTTTAACGGCATGTTAGCTGGTTAATTACATCAGTTCATTCCTGACAGAGAAGAGAGGATGAAAGAGGAATATAAGAGGAGGTGTTGAAATGGTGGGAGAAAATTAAGCGTTTTTAAAGTTAAACCTTTTGAGGTCTTCAAAGCTTCTCCTGCCGCAAGACTTCAACAAATCTGACTAAGTGTGAACAAACGTTCATAAATGATAACGTGTATTTGGATATGAAAGGTATTATACACAAGATAACAAATATTGTACTCACACAATGAGAAGATCAGACAAAGAGCTTGGTGTTAACACAGCTTTTGCAATGTCATTTACAAGGTACCAAAACAAATAAAGTTGCAAGTGATTAGCAGAAGAAGAGCTTTTGTGAGGAAGAGCTTTTTTGAAGAGCAGTGCGTGACATCAGTCTAAACGCTTGTGTGTTCATTCCCTCTTCCCCTGTAACAAGGTCACAACACACTTGGCCCAAAACACTTAAATACAGATTTTCTCCAGATGAAATATCATTTCACGGCGCTGGATGGAAGCAGAGAGAAACTTGCGGTGGTGTAAATAGGGCAGGCGTGCTATGGGGATTGCGACTCACATTTACTTAGTTGCTGTTTTGACACAGTGACTTTTTTGTCACACGTTAAGTGCAGCAGCAGCTGGGCCTGACTCCAGCATGACACATTAAACACAGCTCTGCTTTCTCCTCTCACTTTCCTCTAGTTTCTGGTGGCTGTTTCAGAGGCCAGGATGTATCTGAGGGGTGAGCCTCACTTCATCACACTGAGACAAACAGATGAACAGACGTTAGCCATGCTCCTCACTGCTTCACGCTAACTAACAGTGAGGAGTCTGATTATCACAACATTCAAAATTCACCGCTTTCTGTATCTCTCCACATTCCAAAAAAAAGAATAATAGTATTAATACTGAACAGTTCAGTTTGCCCTTTTTATAGCCTGATTTTCTTTTAAGTAAAAAGTGTGATAGTGTGTGTGTCTACAGTAGTTTAAACACATGTGAAGATGTGTCCTACCAAAGTCTTTCCACTTTTCTCTAGGCTTCATTTTTAAGGTCTCTAGTGAAGCTTGTGAACAAAGCTGTCTCTTCCTCCTAATGTCCACACAAACAGAGCCAAGAGTCACTAGTGTTTGTTTCTGCAGTTTCAAAACCTGACACAGTTCATTTCTTTCTTCTCTCCCTGCCCAGTACGTTCTCCGTTCTCAACTCCTGCACCTCACGTTCCGTTCACCCCTTTCCATTCAGCGTTCAGTTTTGTTTTGTGTCTAAATTGCAGCCTGACAGCATTTTAAAAGATGTTTCGCCGGGGTTTAATCCTTCTAGCCTTTTATTCAGCTTGCGGCCTATTGTGAGAATCCTAGTACGGTGCGAGACCCTTTTCAGAACAGCCTTACAGCTCATCTATCCATCACAGTGCTTCCTCTGTCATTCCCTCTCTTCTCTCGCTAAACCCCCTTTCGCTCTTTCTGTCGTCAGCCAGTTCTGATTCCTGGCATCAGTGCTGAGCAGGCCTCTTTTCACGGTTACATAAGGTGTGACAAATTGTTGATTTGCCTCCGTCAAGCCTGTTTCTGCTCCTCTCTCCACATCCCAGACACCCTGGCTCTCACTTGTCACTTCGCTTTTTCTCACTCACTTTCCCTGTTTGTCAGCAGGAAAATAGCAGGGGTTCGAATCAGCCTGTCGCTGGAGGATCAGGGTTGGCGGGGGGCATAACAGCAGTTTAAAAGAGAAGCAGAAAATAAAACATGAGACATTCAGGTGAGAATGAAGGAAATCTGTTGTCATATATAAGATAAATCTGTAAGCAAATAATATTACAGTTAGTTTAATTACAGGGATTTAAAAAAACAAACTTAAGTTTAGGATGCACAAACAGATACCTCAAATCAACTGGCTTTTTTGAACAGAAATGTGCTCTCACTTTTCTAAGCAAAGCCTTTCACTTGGTAGACAGTTAATGGAAAAAAATTAAACAGACTTACCCAACCATATCTATGAACTAGAATATTGGGTAAGTTCTAGTGAGCAACTTTCCTAACAACCACCTAGAAACCACACAGCAGCCCTACCAACCATCCACTAGTATTTCTACATGATAACACCAGTAACAATCAAAACATCACGTTTTAATTCTGCCTTATATAGGTCTCAAATAAAGTATCATAAAAGTAAATTAAGATATAGCAGAGATAAGAAGGGTAGTGATGTGTGTATCTATTTATGTGTGTGTGTTTATGTAAATGTGTGTGTGTGAATGTGTGTGTGTGCATCAGGTCAGGCTCTCTGTGTGCGACAGAGGCTGTTTGTCACACACTCCTCACTGTTGCATCGTGTCACTGGTGAGCATCATAACTTTTCTGAGTGTCAGTATTCCTGCGCTTCCTGTCTCAGTTTCCCACTTCAGAGTCTAAGAACTGCTCTACTTGCAGATGCAAAGCTTTCTGCTACCAACACAAAAAGGCTGGAAAAAACTAGAGATGGGGGAGAGATTGTCTGTAGGCATCAGCTGCCTTGACAAGATGTTGATTGAGCCAGTCTTGTCATTTCATTCCTGCAGGTCTCCTGGCATTTTCTGTTGATGGTTATTGCTGCTCTCTCTCTCTCTCTTTCTCTCTCTATCTCTCTCTCTCTCTCTCTCCTTTATCTACTTTCTGTACCACTCTTGTCTAATTCTTCCTCTTTTACAGCTCACTCCCATTTTTCTCACACTTTCTTTCTCTTGCTGTTCCTCATGCAAAATGATCTCAGCTCTAGCATGCTTTTAAATGATTAGCCGTGGACTCTTTGCATAAATGTGTGGACTGCTGTTTGCACCACCGCCCAGCGCTGATGGATACATCCACAACCAGCTCGTCTCTTATGGGCCTCATCCACCTCTAGCTGTAGCACAGATAAATGAAAAAAATAAAGACAAATTAATAAATAATAAACAAGGCTTTTATACACACTCACTCTTTTGGCTGTAGAGCCTCGGTAAACACAGTGCAGAAAAAGCAACGCTGCAAATATGGTGAGATGATTAAAAATCCATAAACACAATGAAACATTCACATTTAAACATGCTTCCCTGCTTTTTGTTGATCTCTCTGCTTTAGAGTTGCTTTGAAAGGGCAAATGAAATGAAAACAAAAAAATTCAGCACTTACACTAAGCCACTGGGATGCTAGTCTCAATGCCCTGGGGTGTCAATTATTTTAGTCTGGGGATTTGTGCCCTACACTTCTTAATTGTGCCCAGTGGAGACCCCCGTGGCTCTCTGTGATAGGAGGAAGTTCTATAATTAATACTTTTTTCTGATTCAGTTATTATTTTTTATAATGAGGATGTGATGTTGTAAATGTATGCATCTCATTAGAGAACAGAGAGCCATGCTCTTTATTGGTTTAAATGCAGGCTTACACTAGAGAAGAAAGCCAAAAAGCTGTAACCTCAGTTGATAGTGGCATATTGAAGTCTCTATGCATGGCAGTGTTTGAAAATGAAAAGAGACGTGTTGAATGAATACCTTGTTAGGGCTGTTCAATGTGTGTGTGTTTTTTAAAGCTGGGAGGTTAATGTGGCACAAGCAATTCCATTGAGGCTTTCTTTAATTTAATGTTTTTTCCTCTATTTTCTCAATCCTTGATAGAAAAAGAAAGAGAGAGGCCTTGCCTGAGTGTTGCTTTTGAAGACCACCAGTTTGTTTGATGTAAAAAAGATGTCTGTTTTATTAGAATTTTCCCTCTAGCCTCTCCTGTTATGCTCTCCTTCCTTCTCTCGTTTCTGTGACAGTGACCCTCCACGTAACTGTACGATTAAACAAACAGCCCCTTTATTTCTCCAGGGTGGGTGGTATTAGCTAAAACAATGAGAGCCTCTTTGCCAGTTCAAAGGGCTGACCCACGTTCACAGGCAGCCTTTAAAACCACTGTAATTAATCACTATCTGCGGTTTTTCTCTGTCACCAGTTTGTGATTTCTTCCTTTTTCAAGACAAGGAGGTGAGAGGTTGCATTGTTAAATTAAAGACCAAATGTTCTGTTCATCAGACTTAAAATGTTCTTTTAACATGACTGAAACCCTCCAGCACATAAAATAAAGGCTGGCAGTGAGGTCAGAAATAAGAAAAATAAATAAAAACCCTATCTGCCCACCTTAATAAATTCTGTTTTGTGTAGCGCAGAAGAGAGGGAGGAGGGAATGAGAAAAAAAGTAATTTCCTGAAACTCCATTTCTTTGTGATCAGCAAAGAAGTGTAATTAGGCTGAAATGTGAAGTCAGGATTTTTTTGTCTTTACGGATTGAACCACTTCCTCTGGAAAAATCTGGCCCTGATTAAGGAATGAATGATTAATGAGAGAACTAATAAATGTGTTAATTAATAAGCAAGCACTCTGAACAAAAAGAAAGTGGAGTTTGGGGAGGGGGTCCTATAAGAATTGGGAAATGTGAGCCAGTGTTGTTATAGGAGCCACACGCCTTGTCTGATTCGTTTGGCTTTCAAACAAGCTTCACGTGATTGGTGACATTCGTTTTCGTTTGTCCCATTGCGTAACCGTGAGTCATAGAGGTGGCAAATTTTACTTTCCCCACTTCATCCCTTCTTCCAGCTTTCCTCATCTTTCTTTCTACACCTCCCCACCCCCCAAATAAAGTAGGACACTATCAATCTTTGATAACACTTGGCGTGGGCTGGAAAAGCTGTGATGTATAAAATGTGGGCTGTGCTAGTAACAATGATATACTGTAGTGTTTTCCAGTCAAGTTTGACCTTTTGCCTCTGCTGATATTAATCGAGCCACAATGCATACCTGATCTATTTATCCCTGAGGAGCCCTGTGCACTTTACAGTGGCTCTCTGGCCTCTACACATCTTTGCTTAGCTTTCGTTTTCTTCCTTTTCCTCTCGTTCTTTCAATATGACTGCCTCCACCTTAGCGCACCTTCACACCAGGCTGTGCCACTCTGGCTGCTATTTTATGATGGAATAGGTTTGTTGTGGCCTTCTAAAAATAAGACGTGCCCCTGTAAACTTTAAAGCCCCCAGTGACCAAGACCCATCTTAACATAAGAGAACTCGCCTTGAGTCAGAGATACAGATCTGTGGCATTATTACTTGAGCATCTGAGCAGGAGGAATGGACTCTAAGCTTTGAAGAAAGTCTCCTGGGGGCTTTCAAACCGGGCAACCCACAGAAGAAGTCTAGTGAAGAAAGAAAAAGAGAGAGAGAGCCTCAAGGCTGTTTGGCAAGATTGTTCCTAGTTAATGTGATGGAAAATGCCAAGTCCCTCTCTTGCTCTCTTTTCCTGTCTCTCTCCTCTTCTGGATCTTCTTGTTGACTGGTGCTGTGCTGCCAGTGTGGAATTGCAGATTTCCCCGGTTTAAACGCAGTGAAAAGGGCTTTGTCTCTCTGTTTGAGGGGATCTTTGACCAGAGCTTTGGGACATATGGTCTCTGTATTCTGGTTTCTGGCCAGCACTGCTGAAGAATGCAGTGGGAGGGACACTTGACCCCACAAACACTCTGTTTTAGCACCTAGAGTGCCTGAACCCAGCTTGTGGGATGATGAACTTAAACACTTCATTGTGTCTTTCTTTCATTGGTGATATTTCTCCCTCCTGTCATCAGCTCTGAAAGTAAACTGACTATGGAAGGAGTGGTGGGGGGCTTAAGGGTATGTGTGGCCGCACAGATGCTGATGTTCTCACAAATTCTTCTGCTAATAACCCACCCACGCCTGTTACATCAACCATAAAAAAAACATTATTTTCTTTCTCCCGCTCTGTCACTCCCTCTTTATCTATCCCAAAACAACTAACACCTCATTCCGTGCATACACACTTCCTTTCTTTTATGCTATAAAAATATATACATATACACACTGTTTGGCTAGATAGTAATAGTAATAGATGGACACTGTCAGGTCATGGCTGTATCTCAGGTGTCCAGGCCTGTATTGGAATGTCCCAGCGTGTTTTCCTGTGATAAGGGTTTTAATTAAGTGTCTAACAAGGACGTCTGAGGGTGTTCATCGAACAGACACGGCCACCTGTGTACAAGCCCATTATCCAGAGAGAGGGAGAGAGAGAAAGAGAGAGAGAGGAAACAACAGATTGAAGAACAGAGAAAAAAATAGAGATGAACAAAGTCTCACTCACACACACACACACATACACACACACACACTCTTTCACTCTTTAGGATTCTCATTCCCTGTATGGTCATGATCACCAACGGATCTAAATCACGATTTAAACACAAGATGCCATGACTGCTTTACAGATCACATAAACAAAGCTCTATTATAAAAGTCTCTGGGCTACTTCAGAGTCAAAACAAGTCAGTTATGACATTATAATCCATTACCACAGACACAGTGCTCAGCCAGCGCCCAATCTGAAACCATTCTGAATATTTCTATTCAAAACTGGGCCAAACCAGATCAGTAACACCAATAACACAAAACACGATTGCTACCATTATAATTAACAAACCTGTCTACACTTCACAAGCCCAATGAGGTGCGACACCATCTTAAAATAAAATCATTTTGTTTAGAAATATTATATGCAAGAAGTGGTTTAATTTTATACTGAAATACGTTCTTCTGAAGGTCAGTCATAAAGATGCTAAATTAAATGATTTGAGATGATGAATGAGTTTTTAAAACTAGCAGTAACACTCATTAACACAGAACACAGGTCTGTTCTGAAAGAGGCACAGCTCTCTGGTTAAAGGGCACATAAGGTGTTACTATTGATCATTTGTCAGAACACTGAGATAATCTAGTGATTGTGTGTCTATAGCTCAGCAGGGTGATGTCGTTACAGAATAAGCGTTTGATTCTCAGAAAGCAAAGATCAATCTGTATCAATTCTGCTGTTGATTACAAACAACAATCATTTGACTTTCCAAGTCAGAGTGTGAAAGAGAGAGAGGATACCATCCCAACATAAAAAGTGTAAAGAGAGGAAATATGTAGAAATACAGAAGAAACATAACATGCATATAAAACAAAATCTGCATGTGTGAATGACGGAAGCGACTGCATCTACTCTTTAAAATAAAATCTGAAGGACATAACATTATATTTCCATGAAATATCTTTTTTCATCTTTCCTGATAAGTAACTTTCTTCTTAGTTTTTGTCTGGCAATCTGTTTGACGTC
Source organism: Ambastaia sidthimunki (assembly GCA_036877625.1). NCBI lineage: Eukaryota > Metazoa > Chordata > Actinopteri > Cypriniformes > Botiidae > Ambastaia > Ambastaia sidthimunki. The sequence goes on along the minus strand of JAZGTK010006802.1, from coordinate 6,588 downwards.
CTGCTGTCCACTCTCATCCCTCTATGCACAGAAGAGTCTGAAAAACACTCAATCTCACTTCTTGAGGGAAGCATCCTTTAAATCTTAATTAAAAGCAAGTGCAGATGCTCGTCTCTTCCCAGAGGCAGGCTTAAAATCAGCTTACAACAATCAAGCTTATGGATTAGGTGCTGGAGAACATGGGGAAAGAAAAGGAAAGAGAGAAAGAAAGAAACAAAGAATAAGGTGAGGGAATCTGAAGGAAAACAAACCCCCATCACTCAGTCCGGGCGGTGAGTCTGATCTTAACCTCTTGACCGCTGTTTTCTCACAAGCTTAAGTTGCTAGTGACACCTTTACAGAGAATAAACACAGGCTAGGAACAATGGCCTCCAGACGGGAACTTTATTGGACTTTAATTAATTTCCACAGGAGCACGTTAGTACTATATGGGTACTATAGTTTTCTATAGTACTATAGAAAATAACCCTAGCGTTGTGTTTGTCTTTTTCTATCTTCTTTTTCAGTAAAAATATATATTTACATTGTTAAAATGAGACATTTGTTTGAGAAGCAAATTGGCATTACAATTTTTTTAGATCTCTATGAAAACAAACTTTAATATCTTGTATCGTTTTGCTTCTCAAGCAAATGTATCCTGTTTCAGGAAAGCTTAGATATTTTTACAGAAAAACAAGACAAAAGACAAAAATATCAGTTTTACTTTTCACACTTTTAGTACACAGCCCATCTTTTATGTGTAATCCTTTTTCTGCTCCACTTCTTTTCAGACAAAGAAACCTCTCAGTCTGTTTGCTCGCTCATATACATGAAGCCAGTGAGAACATCAGAGTTTCTCTCCCTGTTTCTTAGAGAACTATTTGTGATCTGCCTCATTCCACCCTGTTCTGAGGTTAATCTCTCTCAGGCTCCCTTTCTCCTAACAAGGTGAAAGAGACTCAGTCCCCTGAGGAGGCAGTGCAGTGATAAGGTTAAAATGGGCCGGAAAAATGGAGGCGATTATTTGATATTAGACATATTGAATTATCTAGATTGAGAGCGTAAGAGGGGAGGGGATGCAGGTTTGGCTGCGAGAGCCAAAAGAAAGATAGTACGAGGGTGAGAGGGTAAGAACGGAAGAGGACTGGACAGATTCATTTGTCTTCAACGTTGCCATTTGTGCCAATGATTAGAGGGAAACAGGAAGTAGCCTGATATTAATGGCCACTCAACTCCCAGCCAAAAACTCCCAGCCATTTTTACCTCTTAAAGGTATGATGCAATTTGGGAGAGGCTAGCAAAAAATCGCCTTTAAAAAAAGACAGAATTTGCCCAGCCTGTTGTGATGTGCAAACATTAAGGGGACGATCCTTATACAGTTACCAGACCTGTTGTCTTTCCCTCTGACAGGGTTGAGAGGTTTTCATAAGCACTAATTATGCTGCTAACTAACAAACATGGAAGGAAGGTTGTGCTCCCTCTTACTGCTTCTAACATGACAGAGGCAGAGACAAAAACAAACACCATGAGGCTGGCCAGGGACAGCCCATCATCACCTTTGCAGACACCAGAGGACAGCTGTTAATTGGTGTGAAAACACACACACTGACTTGTGTTGGGGGTAGCATGAAAATGGCACTTGTTAACAAGATATACTGAATCCCTGCAAGAAAAAAAGGTGAAAACATTTATTTTATTCTTTTCCTTTGACACATTTTTTCTCTTTTGTGTATGTACGTGTATGGATGCATTGGCAATACTGTATATAAAACAATGATGCCACTTAAATACTTTAAAACTGAACATTGACAAAAGAAAAAGATGTCAAGATCTAGAACAGTTTGTTCTGAGGGGAGAAATTATTATCTCTGTATTATATTCTGATAATACTATTCAGTTCAATTAAAAAAAACTTTATTAATCCCAGGGGGAAATTGCTTTGCCATGTTACAATTGCTCTCAAGAAGAAAGAAAGAAAGAAAGAAAGTATATATATACAAGAATGAAAAAAGGTGAATCAATAAATTAAAAATGAATAAGTAAACATACAAATAATTTTGTTGTCTTTGCTTGAGAATCAGGTGGTGAGTTTGGGCTGTAGATTTCTCATATGCTGGGAAAGTCAGAGAAAGACTTACAGGTTTTATACCACTGTACCGCCCATGGCTCTATTGAAAGAGGTTTATCCTGTTACTGATCAGCCTGCTTAGGTAGCTTGTGATGGAGGGTCATTAGAAGGCTATCCATCACCCTTTCTAAACTACCTCAGTAAAAAGGCGTCTGACACACACAAACTTCACACACATTCTGTACATCAAACACTTCCACCAGAAATCTCCCACAAATTCTTCTGCTTGAACGCTGTCCCAGCTAACAATTTTAGGTTGCAAGAATGTTTCTCTAGTGTTTCCTAAAATTCCCTAGTGTAAGGGGCTTTGTAAATCATCACTGAAGCTCCTGGCAGTCAGAAGCTTTTCTCAGTGAAAGCTGAACCCTGTGTGTCTCTTTGTCTGCTGCTGTTGGTGAGAAGAAGTTGAAGAATTACAGCTGCAGGGACACTTTCCTCAATCTGTCACCTACTCAATGGTGGTCCTGACTGCTAGAAACCAAGCTGTCCTGCTGGGTACAAAGCCAGCCAGGAGCCCAGGGCTGGGAAACCTGCTGGGTCCGTTAATACCGAATCATATTTTTCTCAGCATACTGGTGAGGCTGTTGTTGTCACACCTCAGAAACATACTAAATCTGCTTGAGAGGAAAGCAAAAACAAGTGGCTTGAGGTACAGCACTCAGCAGTCTGCATTAGTATCAGACCTGATTCCTGCACATGAACCAGTTCAGAAATCCTCAATAGAATAAAGTCTGGTACAGTTTATTTATTGTCTTATAGCATTTTTAAGTAATACATATAAAACGGTGGCAAACAAACAACAACATGCAAACTGGTTTTAGAATATGACATTTCTTTTAGCAATAAAGCCAATGGCGTAACCATGTTTCCTTCTTTTAAACTGGGAGAAGAGTTGAAGGGGTTCCTTTATGAGGGAATTTATCACCTTCAGAGCCTATGAAGCTGGAAGTTAATCTGTTTGTTCCTCTCTGCTTTGACACAACACTTTGTCAAGCCCTGCAAACTCATAAGACTTCCACACCTCAGCTAAACGATTCACCTTTTCCCTCTCTCAACCTCAATCTGTACCTCAATCCTTTCCATTCTCCAAATCATTTCATCCTGCCTTCTGTTTTGTAAAGGTGTTTGCCTGTTTCAGATATCTTCAGATCGCTCAATAAAATCACCATGTTTGGACACATGAGTGATGGTGGAAGGCTCGTTCAATGCGTCTTGACTGACAGCCCTTACTTGATAGTAAACTGGCCAGCTTCTTCCTCAATCTTCCACTGTGGCAGTCAAAGCCATGCTGTAATATCCTAGCAATCAAGAAAAAGCCAGAGAGAGAGAAAGATATATATGCTTTTCTCAATTTCTTGCCCAGCTGTCTGAAAACTAAACAGAGGCTCTTTCAGTCTGATGTGGTGGAGAGTTTGTGCGAGGTCTTCTCTCCGGTGTGGAGAATTATGGTTAACGGTCCAGCTCACAGTCATAATATTTGCACTCACATTCCACCAGGGTTTCCAAAGAGGACAAACTATTTGGTTTAAGGATAGGTGTGTGACTGAAGAGAGACAAACAGACAGAGAGAATGAGAGAGAGAGATGAACTCACAAATAACTGATAATGAGGGTCTTCGTGTCTAGCTGACAGTCCTTATGACAAAAGCTCAAGTCGAGCTGGGCTAAGCTGAAATCTGTGCTTTAATATGATAATATCTCATACTGAAAACAGGTCTGAATTTGAAACAGAACTCACACACTCTGTTTGAGTATAACAAAGTTTAACATATAAAAACATGCTGGATGATTTATCCAATTGGGTTCTTCAGATGAAAGCAGTTTGACAGGCCTGTGTGAGTGTATGTGAAACACTGTTAAGTGAAGATCATGCTCAGGGCAGGTACTGAAACAACACAGTGAATTACAATCAGTCTTTCACTTTCCTACAGTTTTTCTGTCTCTCTGCACACTGTGAGAGATGGAGTAATCGTTAATTAAGCAGTCAAACTTTGACTAATCACCCTACAGAGAGCAGAAAATCCCTTCAACTGACTGTGTGTGTGTGTGAATGCAGGAATCAATAGCTATAACAAACACAAACCCTGAACAGAACAATAATGTCAAATCTCACCCAATCATATCCCAACTAACAATTTTACAATGCAAGAACGTTTCCCCAATATTTCCATTAAGTCACAAAAATGTTAAAATTGTTTTTTGAAAGTTTTAGAAACGTTAAAAATGTCCAGTTTTTTGGACATTGCATTAACGTTATTGCTTGGTTGTAAGAATTATATTCAATCATTTATTAATTCTATAAAACATTCTACTACTCATTCCAACTACTTAAGAATAACGTTTTTTGAGATTTATGACATTTAAAAATGCTCTACTAATGTTACTGCAAGAACGTTTAACTTTAAAAGACCTTTTAAGAGAACATTAGCCAACAATCTGAGAATGTTCCCTGTTAGCTGGGGTGCTGTGCAACGTTTTCCCCTTTGACATAACCACAGAAATCTAATATTCAATAAATAAACAGACAGATAAAATTCATGAACAGTTTTCACAGCAGAATTAGATTTTCCCTAGGCAGAAAACATCCTCCGATATCAGCTCCATCTTTAACACCGGCCGTAGACAATCTCAGCCCCAGAGGACAATATGAGACCAAATATTGCAGCAACATGGAAGATAAATTTCAATTTTGTGTTGCTTTCTGCGTCGTGGCAGGAGATATGAAATTTTGTCATGAAGGACTGGAGGTGATAGTAAAACAACTATGAGAACACTTACATCTCTAATAAGATCCCTGAGAACTCATGATCAGAACAAACTGTGATGCATTTCTAGAATAACAAGTGACACTTCAGCATTTTGGCACAGGCGAATGCAAACGAAGTGCTTCTAAAAATAAGAAATTAGTGTTTGAAATTGTCTCTCTTTCCTTAGGCGTTATTTTAATGATTTTCTCTCTAAATTAACTCTGCTAAACTCACACTTCTGTGATCTGGGACTAACATTAGCAGTAAACACCCTGTTTTTTCACAGTATGCAAAAAACAGTGATTATGTGGCCCTATCACCTACTGTATCTCATCATTAAAACACACACACCTTCCAGCACAACAAACAACAACCAGAGAAAACACTGCTGACAGGAATCCTCAGGGAAGAAAACCTTCCTTCCATCACTCTCGAACCGTGGCCCTGAACAACAAACTGTCCGTTTGAATGTAACTGAAGACCCTGTGTGACATCATTGGCCTCTTTCTAGTTTCCTCGACTGGAGGAAGAAGTCAGTACAATTGTCTTTGTCCTCTCCCTCGTCTTTCCGCCCAAGGAAAAGGAGGTGAGGATGTGGGTGGACGGAGATGAGGATGATCACAAAACAATGGAGATGGAGGAGCTGGCCTGGGCCCAGAGTAAAGAAGAACCAGACTGGGCTGTGCCATTAGCTGTGAGAGCTGGAGACACTGTCACCAGATAACAAAAGCCCCCCACAAACACAATGCCAAGTTCTTTATCTGTGCTCTCCTGCACAGGCAAGCTGATTACAACCTTTCCCTCTAAACCTCCTCATTTACTCTCGTGTGTTTTGGTTAGCCAGACAGAAATCCAACAGTTTTAGGTTTTAACCATTTTTAACATTATTGCTTGGTTATTTTTAAAAAATTTCAGTACTGCACTATTTTCAAAGCATTCCAATGCATCTTAAAAAATAAAATGTTAAATAAAAATTCTATTAACGTTAAAGCAAGAACATTTTTGATAACTTATATTCTGAGCCAATATTCTGAGATTGTTTCCTGTTAGCTGGGAAGTTTCAGGAAACGTGGGTGAGACCCCAGGGTCACTGTCTTTGTGTGTTGGAGATAATTAGACAATACAGCTGTGTGTAGCATGAATCTGCCTAAAAACAGAACGTTATTGTTTCAACCCCCCCACAACTTCAACAGCTGTATGTGTCATTAGGAGAACGGTTCAAACGTGGGGAAATGAGGGCACGGGAAACAGCACCAAACAAGACACTGCTGCCTGTTCTCCACAGGAGGAATTGATTACTATTGGAGATTAATATTTTCTTTATTTAAATTTTTTTTTTAAATAAAGCAAGTGTATAGATTAATTGGTTACTGGGTTTCTAGGCCCTGTACATAAGCTTGAACGTCATTCTTAGTCTGACTGCATCCAGAACGGCTATATGGTTGAACGCAGTCTGGGGAGACAATTCTGCAATTTGCTCTCTGCTGTAAACAAAGCTGACCTTTGAATGTTGAAAAAAAGCTCAAAGCATTGAAACGCTGGTGGTCAGTCCATCTCACTCCAGTCTGCAGAGTGCAAGTGAATCAAAGCAGGCCACAATCATCCATATCTGTATCATACCAGCATCTCCTAAATAATGCAGCAGTCTCCCCACAGCAGACAGATTCTGCTGCGTCTGCGCTATTGTGAGCTGAGCGTGTCTCTCTCTCTCCCTGACACACTCTTTCTCTCTCTC
>JAZGTK010006801.1:0-20254 GCA_036877625.1 Ambastaia sidthimunki | reverse complement strand
TGAATGGCAGGCAGCTTCCTCACGAAGTATGTCGATAAGACAAAGGGCAAACGTGAATGGATCTAAGTGATACTTAACCCCGTCGCTACAGATTTGTCTAGCACAGCTGGCATACACCCCAAGGATGAACTGCATGATAGAGACTATCAATCTCTATATAATTATGCCCATCACTGTTTGAGCGAAGCACACAAAGGCCTTGTGCAGGATTGAAGCAAAAAGCAATGAATTCATCAAAGAGTTTAGGTTTTCATTTTCTAAATGTATAATGAAATTCTGACCTAACACAAACCTTATGTGTCTGAAAGTCACCCTGTTGCACATTGTATGGCACCTTGTAAGATAATATTTAGTCTCTGATGGATGTGTGTGTTGTGCATCACTCATAATACAAAGGTAAAAAGGTGTTTGTTTAAAACTGTGACAGAAGTCACACAATTATGTCTAAATCTGGTCATCGTAATCAAGTCGCACTTTCCACTGATCGTTTACTTCAAACTGAAAATAAATTCTGTCATCATCTTCTCGCTCTTTTGTCACCTGCTTGTCTTTTTCCTGTGGAGCACTAAAGGAGTTATTCTAAAAATATCACAACACCTGGGTCTCGCTTATTGACAACTCCATCACAAGACTGACGTGTTTAGCACGTTTTCACAAGTGTGTCTTGTTAATAAAACTGTGGTGAGCGCTGACTTAACTACCTGTTAAGTAGTTGTTGGCAAATTTCTGTCTGCTGAAAATAACATTATAAATATAAATCAGCATGTGATTGCATCACACCTTGCTGGGAAACAAGTTGCAGAATATTCATAACATGAATACACATAATGTGGCTTGTTTACTGGAGGACACAGCCATAGTCAAGGTTGGGGGTATGGAGGTGGTGAGAAACATTGAGAAACATCTAGAAACATTGTCCTGGCCTACAAACTCTTTGGTGTATGGGGGCAGTGGACACAACCTTATAATTTGGCTCGAGGCAAATGTAGGCCTACATAAAATATGTTTTGTGTTTTAACTGGTATTGAGAATGGCACATTTGACTGGAGCACATACTGAAAGAGCAAAAGGCAGGTAACATTGTGCAGAAAATTCTTACATGGAGACGATCTGGGTGTGTATTATGCTAATTAACTTACTGTGTACACGTGTATCCGCAATTAGAATAATCCACATTCATCTACATTAGAATGAAGGTCAAAACAAATGTATCTGTATACGCACATGTTGTAATTCCACCATAATTTTTTACGCAATTAATAGCAAATGAGAGCAATTTACTTTACTCTGCCCAAATATGTTTTGGTTAAAATGGTTATTCCTCTTTAACTTCTGGTCATTTAAACCAATACTTCATGCACTTGAGGCCCATAGTTACACCTCTGATGTTACAACATTTTTCACCATCATCCACTATTGTCTGTAAAAGCTGTTGTGCACTATTTTTACAGATCTCAGCAACAGGCTGAATTGGAAACTATCTAGCCAATTATCAGCACAGATCCAGCACATGCCCCTGAAACTTGATGCTAGAGTTCAAACATATCAGAATCAATATATGTGTAGCGATTGTATCCTTATAGCATCAACTCTAAGGCAAGCTGTGTGTTCAAGTTATGATTAAATACTTTTTTCATTGTAGTTTTAACTGGCAGTGACTACCAACACTGAGAAGTAATATACCACAATAAAAAGTAACAAGCCCAATTTTTATGAGTTCTGTTATAAACGTAAAGCGCAACATATTGATATTCAATATACCATCTGCTGTTTGTGACAAAATCCTCCCAAATTCATCCGCAATTATTTGAAAAACTTTGGCTGAAAAATACTGCTTGCTTTTACAGTTTAAATTCCATATGCAGTAAAAGATGCTGTTAAAACTGTTTTTGAATTACAAACTTCAGTTATGAGATTTATAGATGCTGTCCAACTTAATTACTGGAACAACAGATTGAAAATCTATGAAATACTACATAAGGCCACAGAGCTTTAGCATTTCACTGGCTTTTGCAGGAAGCTGAACTATTATAATCAGATATTACAGTATACACACTGACAGACAAATCTAAACTCAACATCTGGACCAGTTTGCCTACCCACAACGTCTGGAGTTGATGCATCTTTTTCAGTGCCAAACTGCTGCCAAACTTAAAGCGATCTGGTTTTAGTTACATCCACTGTAAACAATTTCATGGTGGGTGTAAATAGAAAACCATTTTTATAAAGGCAAATGGTTCCAAATGCATATTTTGCTGATAACCATTACCGAGACAAAGAATGCACAACGTTGCAATCACACAATAAAATGACAGAAACAGAGAGTAAAAGATGTTCATAAATTTCACAGGCCAAGAAAAAACATTTTTATGCAAGCCAATCACTACAGAGGCTGACATTAGAGACAACATGAGAGAAATAAAATATCACAGAGACACAAAAAAAAGTAGTCTGTAGATGACAAACTACTTTATTTTTGTTCAAATAAAGAAAAACATGGAGATGTGCACAACACAAAAGAAAGCAAAGGAAACTCTAGAAATGGACTAACCGATGTTATTGAAGACCGCCTGGAAGCCCTCCACGTTCAGTGAGGTCAGAGTTCTCCCATTCTGCCCGAGCCCCTTCTCTAAAACAACATGAGAAACACACCATCCACACTGCATCTGTCTCAGCTGCTTCCATCTGTCTGTATTATTCACATAAAGAGGATGTTAGCCTCAATTATTCTGCGCTACTGTGAATTTCAGAACGTAATTACATCAATCATCTCACAACCTTTGTGATGGCAGCGTATAGTTCTGCAACATTAGTGCAAAGTGATTCTGCGGTCACGTGCTGCTATATGTTGGGGTACAAAAGACAAATAGTCTATAGGCTGTGAACTCAGAAGTGTTCGTCAGGTAATAAGCAAGTTGTTTAGGGCAAATGGGCATTAGGGTCAAAAAAAAAAAAAAGATTTTTTATGTTCATACATTATAGTGGCATATGCGGTCTGTTCCAAAACAAAGTAAGCTGACAGAGGAAGCATTTAGGACACCATAAGCGTGCTCCCATTTGAGGGCTGATCCAAAAGGTAGACAGCTTAATTACAGTATGCTGCTCCTAAGCAACTTGTTTTGGACAAATGATGATGATGCGGAGAGAGATGTTGAATGTAAAACATACTTAATAGTTCATTTATTTAATTGTTAATTTTTTTTATTAGTAAAAAGAAAACATAGTTTTAAATATTAATGCTACACACAAATTTAGGGGAAAAAAAAAAAATCTAATTTCTTGCTGTCATCACTCTTCTTGTATGGCATGTCCTAAAAATCATTTAAAAAAGCATTTTTAGAGTCATCTGTGTGAGGAGGAGCAATAATTGTGTTGTGCACAGAGCTGATGCCTATGTAGAACATTCCAAATCATCACTTATGAGTGTAGACAGAACACTTGTTTTTTGGAAAAGGGCTTGTGCTTTCTCAAAACTACCATTCTTCCCAATTAAAATAATTGGGGTGATGAAAATATAGCATTTCTCTGCAGAAAATTATTAAAGTGTTGATTTAAAGGTCAGCTTATGGGAGTCACTGTTCCCTTTATCTAACCGTAACCAACCTCCATCAAATTTGAGAACCATCTCCCTCCCTTTTTTTTCTTTCTCTGTCAAGACAAAAAAAATCGAATCAATCGTGGTCAGGTGTTCTGGATGAGGATTATCGATTGCCATTTCGAACCACCACAGCTCTGGACAGATGGATGTCTTAGCTGCTTGCCTCGCTAATGTGGCTTTTAATTGTGTTTTGTTAGTTTGCTTTTTTCCCTGCATGGTTATTAATGTCAGTGACATTTGACTGAAAAACCTGACATCATCCCCGCCTTATTTGTACCTTTACGGAAAGATCTTTCATCTAATCAATCTCAAACTGCACCACCTTGTAGATCAAACAGAACTGATGGATTTCAAAAGAGCTGCAAAGACAGACAGATGCACACAAAGAAACTACATTTAATGTTATATTGTGGCATTATATTGATTTGATTAGCTGATAGTCACCATGCTTTCTAAAGGTGAAGTATATAAACACTGGGGCACTATTAAAACAGTGCTCTGTTTGTTTGAGCACCTCAACCAGCATATCACAGCAACATTGGTTCAACCAATAATATCAGTTTGCAGCTGTTTGACTGACCAATGCTAAGTTTTGTGCTTTTGTTGTTGTTCCTAGTGGTGTAGAAACTACACACTTCACCTTTAACCACCTCAACAAGCAAGACTGATCGACTAGTTTCTTTAGTAGCAGAACCTTACATGAAAATAGTTCCAAAGAGACAATTGTGTGGTAGCTCTCTGGCATCTTATCTGCAACTGAGGGGTAGTTGTGGCCTACTGGTTAGACAGTCAGACTTACAACCAGAAAGTTGCTGGTTTGTTTCCATTGCTGGCATGTAGCAACTGAGGTGCCCTTAAAAATCACATTTCCGGTACAGGCTGCCATACCTAACAAAAACGTCACATTCACTTTTCTCTGCTGGAGGGAGCTCTGGGTTCTTGATCTGAGGAATGCCCATCTTACTAAACATCTGAGGAAAGAGCAGAAAGCTCTTCGAACATGGCAAACAAACCTCTCTTTTCTTCTGGGTCTTTCACCCACTGCTGTAAACAATACATTCAAGTATTAATCTTATTTCCCCCACTGTTACTTTTGGAATATTTATAAAGAATCAGTCTAAAAATTAGAGTTTAGAGTTGATTTCTCCAGTGCTTTTATACAGTAAAAGCATGGGTCCGCTTGGCCCTAATGAAACAACATTATGTTGTTATTGCCTTATTCTTCATCCTCTCTTATTCAGCTCCAGAAAGCTGAATAATTCAGCTTTCAGACCCGGTTTGCATCACCCCATCTCAACTAAATATTTACCAGACGTCTCCCTGGCAATATAATTTGATTTACTGTACAGAGGGTACAGTTTCCTACTTTATACTAATACAGGCACTGGTCCATGTGTGCTGGAGAGCTTATATTGAGAGAAGAGGGGGAGGCCAGTTGTTGCTAATGGCCCTGTCTGGGGGTTATCTAACGTACTGATGCTGCCATCTCCACAGCGATGAGTGACGGGAGGAAGAAGCTGATGGGCTGGTTGGGTTGGTCTCCTGCAGGACTCTCTGAACCGCTCATGGAGGATTTTCAGTGTGAAAATGGAGAGATTTGGGATGGTCAGGAAAATGAAAAACAAAAGGAAGGGGTACACCTTTGACAGATGGACAGAACCTCACACAAATGCTTAAAAAGTTAAGATGTACTTACACTAGGCATGGTTGTCTTGTCCCGAACCACGTCGAAGCTCAATCGAACCATGCTTTGGACCACCTCTCTACTCTGGAATGGAGACCCAGAACTTGGTTGATCTGTTGTTGGCTTCTCAAACTTTAGACCAATTGGCTGAGTGATGCTAGCTTTGTCCCAGACACATCTGCACAGACTGTGGTAAAGACTGATACCTCTTAAAAAAATACTGCCGACTTCACAATGATCAGGCAACTCCATATTGGTAGACAACAATATGCCTGTTTTAAATTATACATAAGATAATTTGGCTCCACCAAATAAAATATTCATGGAAGAACAAAATGAATGCAGCACATTACATTGGTAGTGAAAAGAAGGGCTATGGATGTAGGTGTTGTTCGTTAGGTTTTAGGACACATGAAATGCAACAATGGACAATGTCACGTTTTGAGTCAGTCTGAAAGACCAGGTACAGATTTGCTTGGCCATGTCAATGGAAAGTAATGCAGAAGTGACTGCATGTTTCTGAGAGCTCTGGTGACTCGTGGGACATCAAGGCTGCATGTGTACAATAAAAGGCTTTCCTTGAAATCGGTTTCCAAACAAACCGGTGACTTCCATATGGAAAGCAACAGAAAAGGTTTTTCATAAAGTCATGCTTAAGCAACATGACAAAATGAGACAGGCACAAAGCATTAACCAAATCATAATATGAAAGACATCTGTAATATCTGACAGCAAGGACAAATACATCGAGGTAATGCTGCAATGCTAAAGGCCTTAAAATGTAATTCAGTCAAACAAATATGCTTTTAAATTAGCGCTCAAAAGCAGAATTGTTTCAGTATGATAAAGCACACAAGATGTAAGAGGCTTCAAATTGTTGCTTCTGGGAGTGTTCCTTGTTTAAAAAAAGAATTCATCAATGATACCCTACCAAAATAAAAACACAATAATTTACCCTGCTCTACTGCTGTATGTCAACATTGATGCCTTAAAATATTTGTTTGTCCCAAATAATGACACTGTTATATTATACTGTCACCTCTGCTAATGCAAAACAATGACTTATTTCATGTATGAACCGTAACCCTGTGCCGGAGGTGCAATGGCGCACTTTGAATTGTAAATTGGGCATTTTTTTATGTTGCATAAACACAACAGTAGCGCCAAACTAAGTCTCTGCATTCTTAAATTCAGCATCTTGTTCCATTATTTATTTGCATGTGTTACCTGCTGGTAAATGAGCCACAATGGGAGGTCAGGCTAAACATGACCCCTGGAATACGCATTCCTCTCAAGCACTGTGTTAGCAGTCATACAGCATGTTGCTACAGTGTTAACGCTCTGTATGCTATTGTACTGGACGGAGGTTGTCTCTGACTGACACAGAGCAAATGTACGGTCTAATCCTCGGTTTACATGGAGCGCAGTGCAACTGGGAATCACTGTTAATGATCTTAAACAGTGGATTGCATCAATAATCCTAACGATCCTGATTAAGGATAGCTGTCGGCAGAATGTCTGTTAACACAGCTTGTAGGAATATTCAACATACATTGTCAAGTGACCTTGCACATCTCTTAGAAGACTGAGAAGGGAATTCATACAGAACGAACTACGTAGCATGCTAGCGTTGTTTAACTGCACACACTATTTTACCGTTTAATTTGCTAATTCGCTGAAGTAACTTATGCATATTAGGTAATGCCGTAAACACTTTCAAAATATTTAGTACTTATATGTTTAACACAATTGGCATTGCACTGTTCATCATCTTGCAGGTCAGTCCTGAGTGTTGGTTGGGGAAGCTGCATGATACTACGACTAAAATCTAAAATACTTTACTGTCACTGTAGAGTGTCGGTTTGCCTCTGCGACCCAGGCACTCATATCTTTAAAATGTCAAAAGTGTATGAAACTACAGCATGATATAAGTCAGATAACAAGCACTTCTCTATCTTTAAATCATCATGCAATTCAACTACTATTATGGTTAACAGCCTTTTAAATTCAGTTTACTGTCTGCTTTCTGTTGGCATTAATAGCACAATTTAAATTTTTCCAAGCAAAGAGAGTTTTGTGAACAAAAAGGGACTAAAGGGATTATTTGTAGAGGTTGACATATTGTATCCCTCAGGTTTTATACACCGTTCTATGTAAAAAATCTCTGTACAACTGCTTTGCAACAATTGTACAATTTGCACATTGTAAAACGTTCTATACACGTTGCTTTCACAGCAAAGCATAACAGTGTCAAAGCATAACATGAAATATGATGCAGAATTATTTCAGTGCATTTAACGTAAGATTAACCTAAAAAGGTGAAGGCAGACACACAGACACGCATACATATACATATACATACAAACAAAGCCTATTTTCCTTTGAGTCCCTCAGCCTTCACATAAACCTGACCTCCACTACTCTTCCTTCTTATCACAGATACAGAGTCTAAAACAAATCCTGTAAAACAATATTCCTGTGAGACTTCAATCTACGTTGGCTTTACTTGTACAACATCCCACATATTTTGAAATAAAACCACCTTTAAATTGTTGTTGTAGTGCGAGAAAACACAGAGCAGGACTTTCTAACAGCAACAAAATATGATACAACCTATCATTTCAAAACCAACGTGGGCATTAGTGAATGCTGTCAAATCACCTCACGACTCCCACCACTATCAACTTAATCCCAAACGCACTTCTGCAGAAATAAATGTATTATTTGTGTGGGAAGTCATCCGGAGTGATAGCCGTCAAAATCCTCACTTGCGAGGACATGTAACTTGTGAGGACCGAGTCATGATGAGGACCCTAGAAAGGTGCCAAACCTCTCGAAAAGGACATTAGGAGACTGTCCTTAAACAGGCCAACTCTGTCATCTTAATTACTTAAACCATTTTAGGTACGACCAATTAAGCTTGGCTCTAAATCAAAGGGGGATCCTTTCAGACTAGGTGCCGGGACAAACTGGGATGAGAAAATGGTTTTAATGATCAATTCACCTCTATATACTGTGGTTTGTGTGTCAAGGTGAAGACAGAAAGAGGAAAGAGAGACTTCTGTGATGGCCATAGTGGCACAGAGAATAAGAAGAGTTATTCCTTATTAAAGCTCATCATTTTACTTATCAACTGACATGTGTAAAAATGGTTTGACAATAAAGGCAGCTGTCAACTTTGAGATCCCTGCTTTCATGCAGAAACGTATCAAATAAAGTCAACTCTGGTTCCACCATTCTGCCATTAGTGGACTGAAGAACTGAAGTTCTCGAGACCAACACGCAAGCTTTTGGAGAGACCAATGCAATATACCACAAATAGCTAAAATTCTATTACTATTATTTTACTGAAGTGAGATACATTAAAAAACGTTCTTTAACAGAACATGTCAAAAACATGACAGGCAGCTTGGGTTTTTTTGAGATTTGCTCACCCTTACATGAGTTTCTTCCTTCTGTAAAATACAAGAACAGAATACAATATATACATAATTCTGTGTCACAACTAAACTGCCTAACTTCATACTTATCAAGGTATATCTCTAGTAAAAAATATTCTCGTTCTTCATTTTTTGCCTTTGATTCATCACAATAGACTTGTGATCATGGCAGTTCTTGGTGGTGAAAGTAGATATTTGAGCTATATTGTATAGTATTTTTACTTTCACACCGGTTTTCAAGTATTTGACAAAAAGCAGTGTTTTTGTAACTTTTGCCTCACTGCATGACCCCATCTGTGTAGGTCTTAATGAGGAGTCGACTTCCTGGCTGTTTCATGACACTAGGGATCCAGACATGGGGCTTCCTCTGATGCCCAACAAACAGGGCAAATCAGTCAGCTGCCTCCTCTGACGAACACCAGAGTAGCACATGCTGCTAAGACTTTCATGTCCTGCATTATTAGCAGTTATAAAACCTAAATCTTTTATCAGATCTGCCACCCGGCACGGCAGGGGAGCCTCGTTTAGAGCGGGATCCAAATCAAACCTTGCAGGACTAAAGTGTGCATTAATGTCTCTAATATCTCTCGCTTGCTTTTAACCTAACATTTGGTTTTAACTGCCGTTTTGGGCTTTGTTTTTTATTCATGATCAACAGATGCAGCGCTGGGCTCATGCATATTCTATGCCATGCGGAATAGAGACATTTTCTTAACAGTCTGAGGTGCTATTTCAGTTTCATTTGAATAATCATATAATGTCCTTAAAGGATCGGGGTCCAATCTTGAACACACAACTACTTTAATTAATTTTTTGGGGATTCACAGCCTTAGTATTTTTCAGTTTTCAGAGTTTGACCATCTTATTCGTATCACTTTCGTCTGACTATTAATTGAGCTTAAGCATTAGTCAGGGCCGAACACTAACTGTTCTCACGATTAAGTATTCTGATGTTGTCTTGGGACCCCCAAAAGCATTTTCAACTAACAAATTAAACATTTACATTTTTCACTGTGCACTGAGCCTTAGCATCTCCTGCAGGGTTGAAGAGTCAAAGCAAAGCCCACAAGGAGGCCTCCCCCCAACAAATTAGTCCCTCAGAAAAGCAACATTGAGGCTGCTTCTACACTCATCTGTTTTCTCAATCATGAAGAATGACTTACGACACAACCCATCCCAATCTGACAAAATGGCGCATGCACAAATTCCTTCAGCTGCCCACCCAAAACTCCTCCTTGCGTTGATTGTGGCTGTTGCCACGGAGACAGTGCTTACCTCAGTTCTTCCCGAAGTGCCCCAAGCTTTCTCAGTGTTGTGTGCTTGATGTCATCAAAGTTGTTCTCCAAATTCACACTGGACTGTAAGATTTAAACACAGAGACAAAGTTGAGACTACTTGAGTTTTGAGTTGAGTTTTGTTTTCTGAGTGGGTTGTCAAAAAATATTTGTGAGCAAATTATACAATGAGTGATCAAATTATACAATAATTACAAAAAAAACAATTGGGGTGTACATTTTAAACAATCCATACATTCCTGAGAATCAAATTAGTACATTATTAGCATAGTTGCTAGGGTACATTATTTGAAAATCTCACTGAAAGGTTTATATATATGAACTTTTATATAACCTATAAAGTTTTTTTTTAATGTGACATAAATGGTCACATACTGTATCATAAATAACCTCAGAAATATCCTTTAAACTGTAGATAATAAATATGACAGCACTGGTAAATTAGACCTGATATACTGTTCAGAGATTATCCTGCTTTTAAAGATTTACAAGTTTCTACTCTAAAATGGAGAGATTAATTGGTGACATTTACTACTGTAACATGCCATGGTTGACATTATCAGACAGGTATTAAAGAGGATATGCCAGGCCCTCCCATTCAAAGAGGTAAAGTTAAAGCGGCTTAAGCCACTTCCTTTATCCTATAAGCTAAAACAGTTTCACAGAAGCCATTGTGAAAACTGACTTAAGCTACTTAATGAAATTTTAAAAAACGAGCAGCCAGGAAATTCTCTCGCACATATAGAGGACTGAAGCGCCAGGAGATCACAATGTGATTGAGATTCGGGCTAACTCGATTTCAACACACTGAGTTAATTTATGGTATGAGACAGAGTTACTACATTTTATTATTATACAGATGGGTGGTGAATAAGAAACCAATCCAGGAAGCCATCTGATATTTTTGTAGAGGTCCATTATGACCCTTCACTAAATTCCTTTCTTTACTTGCCGACCAAGATACAGATTTAAAAGAGCAGTATAGTCTGTTTTACAAAGTCTGGCTTAAATTATTTAGATCGTGCCTCTATCTAATGTCCTGGTTGCAATGTGCAGGTTTTGCTTTTTTTTACCATTCAGATGTTTCCACAGAAAATTACAAGATAAATTCACCATGTTTTAAAGTGACAGCATGTATATTTAACTTGATATATCTATCATTTACCATTTTTTACAAAGATAATGTCATTTAATTTGTTGGGGAGATCGGGGCTAGCTGTTACATGGGCTATAGCTACAATATTTTCAGTCAAATGCCCAATTATTCCAATGTTTTGTCTAATTTGGTTATGTTGTTTGGTTTGAAACACCTACATCAAAACTTAAACTGTATTTTTTTAATACTATAGGCAGGGGTCACCTACTGTATATAATAAAGGGAAATCTTAACTGAAAGTTTTACCAGTGTATTTTTCATGAACATCAGCTTAAGGCAAGTTGTCCCACTCCATGAAATATTCAGTATCTCAGAGTGGATGTATTTTTCATAATCAATTTCTGTGAAGGCACATATTGGTTACAAAAAAGCTATTGAACATTTTCACAATTTTCACTTTGGAAAAATAAAATACAGTTCATTACACATTGACTTTTTGTGACAGCATGCCCCAATACTCTTAATGATTATTCATATAAAATTAAAATTCCCCCCATGTATAATAAGAGCCAGTTGTGTTGTTGACAATGTATTATTTTGTATTTTCATTTCAAAGGCAAACATACTTGACCGCCACTCTGTGGCTCAGAAGACTAATCTCAGAAGTTCTGTGTGGTACTAAAACTCATCTGTGTGGTAAAATGAAACATAATTGCATTTCCAATTACACTGAGGCATTGTTGGGACTGGGATAACCATTGACATTTTTACTTGAAATTATGTGTAGCATTTTTCCTCTGCAAAGGATTAGTCTAATCCAACATCTTGGGGGCTTTATTATTATTAATTAGACAAAATGCTTAGCACTGGGAATTGGTAGAAGCTTATAATTTAACCAGCTAATTAATATGCAAACTCTGAAAATGAGATTTTGTGTTTCATCAACACAGTCGCCACATGGCACAAAAAGCATTTAAAATGAACATTTGAATACGATCATGAGCCTTGACTCATAGGACTCACATGATATGATAATAATTAAGGGGAAATTTGAAATATTATATCCATTTGGGGGGTTTGGGGGGCATCTGCTTATGAAGCATTTTCATAATGTCTCCAGGCTTTTGCTGTAGTTTTCTGATGAGTGCTACAAAATTACTCATTGATATATTGTAAGCAAAAGGGCAGAAGGAGTCCAAATTTGAATCTCTACAATAATTGGACAAACTAGGCAGCTGGAACTAATTATAGAATTATAATCTTCTGCCCTATTATTGCTCATTAAAGTAATATGATCACAGCCATCGCCGGCATAATCACTGAATCTCCAGATCATAAACTATTATCACAGAGTTCCTGTTATCAGCAGTAAACTGGGAGGAAGTTTGCTCACAGAAGAAGCTACAGAAAAGCAGCAGTAACGTTTCGCATGGCTGGCCGTTATTTTTCTTTAAGATTTTATTTTCACAGTGCCAAAATGTCGAGAAGAACATTGTGATTGTACCACAACAGCAGCAGCAAAAACACAATAAGCAAGGAAAGACGTACAAGTCCTATGTGACGTGACAAGGGTTTCTCTTCACATTGCCTGTTTCTTTCATATTTAATGCAAGTCTCAAAGCAGCAGTATATGTGATGGTTCGGAAAAGTGAGAGTTATTTTAGGCAGCCAGTCAGATGATGTGGTCTGTTTTTGTTTTTGTTTTTTTTTACAGTAGAGATTGTAAACTTACATTGCAGCTTCTCTCTGCGTTTCTCGTCCATTACTGTGTCTCCCTCCCTCGGGTTCAAGGTGAGAACGTTCTAAAGCACAATTATATGCAATAAAGATCGTTAAATGTTCAAAGGCTCAATCAATGCAAACATCATTATGCAACAATGTGTGACATTGTTTCTATTAATGAAATACAGATGACTTGGCTTTAGTAAGTAAAAAGCAAATGTACAGTGGCCTTAAAAAGGATTTAGACACTTAAAATTGATTAAAGATTAAATCTACAATTTCCAAAATCTACAATTAATGATTCAGGAATTTTATTGCATTAGATACAAAAAAGTGGCATCTTCAAACAAATTATATTACAAATGCAAATTATAAGACATTTTTGTCATTCATGCAAGTGTATTAAGTCAGTTCCTCTCAAGTTTACACAGGTGTCTTAGCCGAGTTCAGTGGTGTATTTTTACAAATGAAGTATAGACATGTTTGTGTCCACTATCCTTGTGCTATATTTATTAATTTAATACATACACTTTTAAGTGTTTTGTCTTAGATACATGTGTAGTTCTGCCCCAGAAACACAGATGTGCCTTCACACCTGTCAATCAAATCATCCTGGGTCATAAGAGGAGCTGGAGGCAGGAACCAGTGTGGGATCTTAATAGCAAACACAACATGTAATTAACAGGTAGTTTGCTGATGTAGTAAAGAACGAGAGGGGGAGGGGCAACCATTACCATCACACCAAAACCAATTTCACGCTCTCTGTAGTGTAAAAGAATACCATGTCCACTATCATTTCACTGTGCTGAAGCTCTACCTTAAAAAGGGGACTTTACTTTGTTAGCTTAAAAAAACTTGTTTTAAAATGTTTTAAAAGGTTTCAGCTGTGAACCAGCTTTCTTCTCTCAGACATATCACAGCTTCAGGTCTAAAGTTCACAAACTAGCCATGAATTCAATACAATGGGAGCACAGCAGAAACACAAACTGAAGAGCTAGTATATACATTTGATTAAAGCACGCCAGGCTGTGGTCGGAAGGACTACGAGGGTTCAGCAGGCATTTTAAGCAGCGTGTGATGTGATGCGCTCCATTTCTGGAGTCTGGCTTTATCACTCTCTGCTGGACATACTGATCCATTGAGACAACAAATCAATACTGGCTGTTTTCCCTGCCAAATCTGCTTCATATTCTAAAACAAGAGCAGTGAATATGATCAAATGATAAGAAATTATGTCTTCTGGTATCAATCACAAGGAATTTGGTAGTCTAGCATGGGACGTTATGTATCTGGGAAGTCTCGGGTCATTATTCTACACGGATGTTAAAATCCTACTCTGAAAAAAAGTGCATAACCAGTTCCTTCAAAGATTTCTTAAGATGCTTCGATCACAAATTAATTCTAAAATGCAGAGTACAGGTTAATAATCAATGACAACACATAGCAAAAGACTGTGTCCATCTAAACCAGTGTAGATTCAGTATGTTATTATTATTATAATTAATATTAAGGCAACAAATTGCAGAAGAAAAAGGCAAACTCATATGCAAGCATTCGTACAGTGATCTGAATGTAGGCAACCTGACCCCTTCATCTTTCATAACACAACCTCCTCCCTTCCTAAGGCGGAATAGTTAAACACAACCAACAGAGATTCTTGCCTAGTCTTTTTGCCTGAAATCAATACAGGAATTGATCCTCCTTAGCTGAAATGAAGCCACGTCGCTCCAGCAGCCCAGCTATGTTCAGCACAATCTCAGAATTTCATTTAGTTCTGTAACATAATTATAGACAGCAATACAGATCATCTGGCATCAACATCATCTTGCCAAGCTAAAGGCCACCTGAAGCTTTTATTCTGTTTGTAATGAGGACAGCAGGACTCTGCATGTGGCCTCCTATGATTTGGGTGAGAACCGGGTTCTCAGTCTTGGTGAAAGAGTTTGTCTTTTTTTACTGAAAAACTTCATTATAACATTGGTGTTTATTACATCATCCTCTAGCCTGTAGACTTTTTGTTGAGAGAAAAGGAGATCATGTTTAAACAAATATAAAAATAAATGTTTCTGGATTATTTTAAATTGACGTATGAGGATGCACTAAATAAAAATTGTGCTTCAAGGGGTAACATTTAAATAAACTGATTTCAATCAAGTGAAAATATAATTTAAAATCTCAATCAACCAAAAAAAATTGGTTTCAGCAACAACATTAATTTTATTGGTTAGATCAGGTACAATAAAGTCTCAGAGTCTCGGGATAAAGTTGCAGCTTTCCACTTTCTACAGTGTGGAACAAGTTTAAAATACTAGGAAGTAAAAGAAAGGCCATAGAGTCCAAAGGGCCTGAAGGGTCAGTCTTTTGTGGAGAGATTTTCTAGTACTGCTCACTTGAGCCTTTTAGACGTGTTTTCTTATGCAACAATAGTTCTTGCATAAAACTAAAAAAATGTCAATTACAAATAACAAATTGTAAATATTTTTTGCTGCATTCTAGTATCTTCAGATCTACAAGTGGTTCCAGCACTTATCAGCTTTTGTTAACATACTGGAGTACATGCAATAATATGCCATTCAAAAGTTAAACAGAATTCCTTTGCAAAATCAAAGCCCCTTCTTGCTTAACCGCAATAATCAATTTAAAACAAGAATACTGTATTGCTATTAAAAATGAGAGCGGTTAATCTTTTTTGTGCAGTCACAGTACATGTCCTATGTAACCTTTAATAAAATCACTTTCATCAATAACATGTCATACTCCGAGGCCAATGTCTAGGTAACCATTGCATGTAATCACAGACCATTACTGTAAATAGAATAAATATTCACAACTCTCTACACAAACTCGAAAAATTTTTACTGCACGGATGAAAGCTGCACTAGGTACAGCTTCTAACTCTGACATCCCTGACATGAATGTTTGTCACCTAATGGGGCTTTCATAACCTTCATATTGCAATTTTGGCTTTTAAGGTGACAATTTTCAATCACGGTACTTGACTTGCTATCAGGAAATGGTCATTGTTGGGGTTCAGGGCCTTCCATAAAAAGCTGTAGTCTTTTATGTAAGCGGTCACATTAATCTGGTTTTTAACGAATACTGATGGCCATCCCAGAGGATTTTTTAATGAATCCGTGAGCACACACAAAGGCACACGTTTAGCACTCTTGGAAAGGAAGGGTATTAAAATGAGATGTCTGACAGCACTGCCATAATGAATGGCCAATTTAATTGCCCCGCGGACAGCCATTAGTATGACATTTAGTGAGGTATTTTCAGCAGCAGACAGTAGTCGTTTGGAGCGCGTTTTAAGCGCACTCCGCACGCCGAGGTCACGTTGCTATAGTCGTAACACTACTGAATAGAAATGCTAATAAGAGTCGTCAGTAACAGTTCTATTTTCTCTATGAAAGTCAATGCCCATATCTGCTTAACCTAAAAAAGGCGTTTTATCTCACCTGAGCAGAGATGTCTTCCTGTGTGTGCTGTGCATACCAAGACTTCAGGACTGTTTTCTCTTACCATTAAAATCTATGATTGATAGACAGTAAGTCAGATTTGGTGATGCTCGATTAAACGTGGCTAACGTTCTCTATAACAAGACCTAATGTTGTGGATATATTGCTTTAGGTTTACTCTGAATTGGAGGCATTTACTCAAATAAATGCATTTGCTAAGTGGATGTGTGATTATGACTCCTTGTTATGATTCATCTTAATTTAGTTAATTGGTTTAATTCAGGGACACAATGTCTTTAAAAAATCTTCTGAACAAAATTGTGTGCCTGTTGAGGCTAATTTAACCACTTAATTAGTAATTTGCTTGCTTAAGTGCACTTGGTAAGTACAAAACAATTTAACAGATTTCTTCTGATGGACTGAGAAGTTTCTTAGTAGATCAATATCTGCATCTTGCTTTAAAAACTGTATCCTGGTTAAATACAACAAATTTGGTAGCTATCATTCTTAACTTAAAACCAGCTTGTGTACACAACCAGTAAACTCCTTTTTTGAGGTTCTGAAATATCTCCCTAGCTGCAGACAAGACCACATAAAATGACAATAAATTCTCCTTTCATTAATCTTTACCTTTAAAAACTGCCAGGTGGATTTAACTTGATATTTTACAACCCCTTCAGTTTTGCATATTAAAGACTGGTAAAAACCGTATATGTTGCTTATTTGATGTAATTATTAGCAATACAGTAAATGTACGCTAAAAGTGCTAGATAAAAAAGATAACTTTTATAATTCTATTATCAGCAATGCAATAACACTGTGCAGAACATCTGATCTGTCAGGTAGGCGTGCTAAACAAGTATAATTCAATGTTGTTTTTTAAACGTGAATACAAATATGCATAAATCAAGAAATCAATATTTTATTTTTTTTCGATATGCTTCCATTATTGTGAGTTGCGGGTTTCAAACTTTTGTCTCCCACACAAATAACCTTACCTGACTTTAAAACATGGACACGTGCCCAAAAAACAGCAACAGTGAGTGTATGAAAACAACATCTTACCGAACAAAATACTTAAGAGACAAAGCTCAGATACACTTTGCCTGTCGGGTTACCTCGATATCCGGCTATATTCTTTGGTTAGGTTCGTAACCGTTATATCCGATATGCGGTGTATAATCCGATCTCTCCTCCGTTAAAGGCACGAGAGCTCGTGACAGTAGCAGATCTAAGCACGCGCTGAGAACTTAAGTGAGCGCGCCTGAAAACACTAGACCGATCCATTATCTTACCGCAAAGATCTCACTTCAGCAACATATTGTGAACATTATATTAACGAAGACATATAAAGTTATTCTTAAACAAGCGCTGCTTGTATCTATGGTCTCTGTCCACCGCACTAGTTTGTGTTATTGACACAAATAGCTTAAATAACAGCAACTGTAGGTTAAATGGTAGATTCTGAGACAGATCAAGTTCAAAGGTGAGCGCGCATGATGGCATATATTTGACTACTGCCTCTTTTTAATGTTGATTTACAGAGAAAGAAAGATAACTCAATATATAAATAACTTTCAATATATAAAACTGACCTCTGTCTCTAATGAGGATACACATTTAAATGTACTACCCTCAAGCAAGCCGTTTACTGACATAATTCTAATAAGACATCATATTATAATAAAATGGTACACAATGGTGCACAGTTCATATTCTAGCCATTTCATATTATTGCCACTATTCAGATTTAATCGTAATATTGTTGTCATAATGTATATTGCATAATTGCCAATTTATATTATTTTACTGCTTCTTCTTGTGGCAAATTTTGAGAATGTCTTGCCATTGGGAGGCTATTTGAACTTTAGGCTGCTTAGATGTGCAGTGAGTAAAACATAAAATGTTTTGATTCTGGAGTTGAGGGGAGTGTCTT
Source organism: Ambastaia sidthimunki (assembly GCA_036877625.1). Lineage (NCBI taxonomy): Eukaryota > Metazoa > Chordata > Actinopteri > Cypriniformes > Botiidae > Ambastaia > Ambastaia sidthimunki. Next base: position 2,025 of record JAZGTK010006801.1, on the reverse strand, counting down.
ATTCAAATGATGTCCATGGTCCCTCCCCACCTAAGGTGTCTCTTATTCTGTACTGATGTATGGTATTCTCATTATGCAACAGTCAAGGCAATCTAAACATTTTTGGTAACACTTCAGTATGGGGGCCAATTCACACACTGAATGCCTTATCCTGCAAGACCTTATTGTACATCCCTTAATCCAACCCCATACCTACACTTGTCAACAACACATTTTATTAGCAATAAAGCAATAAAGGAGGAGTTTATTAAGGCAAATATGTGTTCCCCATACTAAGAGTATTTTATAAAGTATTATAAAAAGTATTACATTTACTAAAAAATTACATTTTTTATTTTTGCTATATGACAGTCCCACTGTCTAGTATAGATATTAGCTTTAAAAGCAATGAAACCCCAAATATCTCAAATTATAATAAAAAGTAATCTCTGGCAAAAACCCTGCATAATGTAAACATGTGTAAACAGTGTTAGGGTACAGTAATAAATTATGACACAAACCAGTTTATAATTTTTTGCTTTATTATGAAGTATTAATATTAGACCATACAGTTGTGTTGTAGTACAGCCAGTTATACAGAATAAAAAACAGTGCAACATCTTATCAGATGTAATTCGTCTGAAGAAAAAGGATTGTTTTCTTATTTTTCTGTACACACCACAGCAGTCACATGTAGAAACAGATCACTGCACCTTCCATTCACTGCTGTTTATTCCTCCTCCCTGCCTGCATCATTCTCGTCTTTGCCGTCACAACACAGCAGGCCAAACGTGAGCAGGGCTCGATGTTCAAACACCTGCCGGCTGCTGCAAAGCTTTATTTTTCAAATCTGCAACACTGGAGCTGAGTTTCTCAGTGTGTGTGTGTGTGTGTGTGTGTGTGTGTGTGTGTATGTGTATGTGTGTGTGTGATTTTGCACCTCAAATTGTTTTTTTTTGTAGTTTCTACTTAGCTTTCAACACAATGTTGTGCTTTATGACAAAACAACTATTTTTGTAACTCATTATAATCATTCAGTACAACATCAGTTTTTATCTCAGGGTAATTAGTTTTGTCACTCATTAGAAATACCATATTTAGTTCACTTTGCATGCAGTTTTCAGTAAACATCTTTGTACATCACACAAATAACAACAACATAGAAACATAACTTTTCGAATAATCATAGCGCTTACCTCTCCTCCCAAAAAGTATTTTTCTGTTTGCCCTCTCCTACATTCATATTCGCCCCATATTTTTCAAATCTAATATTTATGTTCGGGACAGCAGCCTCCTCATGCTGAGAGCTGATAAGCCTGAGGCATCTTACTGATCAGAGGGATTGGGATAGATCCTCTACAATCAGCAGGGGTCAGAATATCATTATTATCGGCCAGCTGTAGTCGTACAAATTCACTGCTTTGGCATATACACTACATGTACCAGAATCCAGCACAAGGTTGTCATCACGCGTGCAGACTCTGGCAACAGATGACACACTTGGCTCCTATGAATTCCTCTCCTCTGTATCGGCCAATTCGGTGAATCAGCGTTTGATTTATTCTCGTCACACAGCTTTTGTGTGCTGAAAAAGAAATGATCTCAGTCCTTGGGCAGTAACAAACCTGACATCAGATAAGTGTCCTTTCATTTCTAAAGCAAAGGAAGGCAGCTTGATTGGACGTTTGTGAAAAGAGCTGCTGTCGGTATACAGGCATGTTTCACTGACCTGCTGTAAAACGAAACAGCTGGCTGTATATTTAAGTGCCTTTAAAGAGTTTAAAAGAGGCTGTATATATGTAAGAGGCTGTAATATATGGTGTTACATCATTTCATATGTTACAGATTACACCCAAATTAGATAGATAGATAGATAGATAGATAGATAGATAGATAGATAGATAGATAGATAGATAGATAGATAGATAGATAGATAGATAGATGATAGATAGATAGATTTACACTATCACATAGGTTTTTACACAGCCATACTGATTCATCAGCACTGCTATCCTCAGTGAGCAAGCTCTGTGTGTGCATGCATAT
>JAZGTK010006800.1:0-20255 GCA_036877625.1 Ambastaia sidthimunki | reverse complement strand
AAAAAATGTTAAATTAAAGTTAAAAAAATAAACGATTAATAAAATAGAACAGATTGAATGTAAGAACACATTTTCTTTGGCTAAAATGTAAAGTACACACTGGGTTACAAGCACATCTCTGTGCAAACTGGCTAGCTTAACCAACAGCTGTGGTAAGCCATCAGAAAACCATGCTGGTTGACCAGCTTGACTACATAGTTTGGCAAAGAATGATCGGGCAAGTCCAACAACCAGACCAGCACAAACCGGCCTGGACTAATTTGATTTTGAATTTTCTTACTTGAATTTAAATTCTGGCCTAATTTTGTATATTATATCACCCGGTGCATAAGCAACAAACTGTTTCATACTCTTACCTTCCCTTTACAGGAAGTTTCTGATCAACTTCCAAGCATACAGTTTCTCACAGCGCCCCCAAAACATGAATGTTAAATGAGTTTCAACGTTCCTGTATGAATATTTCAGCGACGACACAAAGACGACCCACACTGCTTTCACTGAACAAAAATCTGGTGTCCACCATCCGCATTGCTCATTAAAATGAGATTTAACAGGGATTTTCATTCTCTGTAACAAATGTATTCATGGCCGGCCCATCAGTCATTGTCAAAAATAATCTCATTTTCCTCATGCGAGGGAGACAGACACAAGGAGCAGAGCGACGGCTTTTTTTGGGCGAGAGCGAGGGGTGCTGGATATTGTCCACGTCCTGCCGTCTTTCACTTCCTGTCACATAGGAATGGGCGGAAACCCACTGTTACCAGACTGCTTCAGAAAGTGTTTATGAAATTTCCATATTTCATTTATTTCCTTTCCTGACACCAAAACAAGAGATATTATTTACAGAAAGACAGGGAAGAAAAGAATGGTGTGTGCTGTGTGAAAATAAGATGAAGAATTAGCAAATGAATGCCACAGTCCCCAACTGCATGTTACCTTCGCTGGGGCAATTTGTTATCTTTGGCTAAACAGCTGCAGGTTCCGCTGAACCTCCCACACCCACCAACCCATCTACAAACACACCTCACACTGACATCCAAAGATCTTTTCTGCTTATTTTTCTACGGGCTGTTATTAAAATTCCGTGATTATCTTTATTCCAAAAATTCCAGAAAACTCCAGTGGTAACCCATAATTTAAATTTAAAAAAAATCTAAAATTTGCTAGAAATTGCAAGTAAAAGTCACATATTTGTCAAGGTGAGGGAACCATACTTGAAGTGTGACCTCTGCATTTAACTCATACTGGTGAATAGTGAACACACACATACACACACACACACACACACAAAGCAGTGGGCAGATATCACTGCAGCACCCAGGCAGCAACTCCTTGCTTAGCACTTCAGTTATTTACCTGCCTTTGGAAATCGAACCTGCAGCCTTTGTTTTACAAGTTTGACTCATTAGGCAATGACTGGGCAAACACCACATGGGGTTTGGACCCTCAACTAGTGGTTTAAGTCTTTTTCAAATTTAAAACATAACCATCAAATATGTATGTAACCTTGACAAACTTCACTGAATGAGAACGCTCTAAGACTCAAGCTTTAAAATCTGACCTTTTTGTCATTGAAATCTCGTAGCAGCAGTAATTTGTGTGATAAGCAAACATTTGCTCAAGCAAAATCAAAACAGGAGTTCATATATTAAAATCCACAGAATATTGTCACTCTGGGCAGTCGGTGTGAAGTTAAAAATGATTAACCGTATATCTGTGCCACTTCTATTATGGTTTTCTATTAAAGTATTAAGGACATTTTCTCAGTGTCACTCCTCTACGTAAGTGGGGAAGAAATGATGACAATATTTAACAGTTTTGCATGTCAAGTACATTATATGGGTGCATTTTCATGAGTATATTTATTTTTGAGCATGTGTTTTGTATATCTACAAGAACACAAATTAAAGGAGAGATGAAGAGAGGACAAAAGTGCCACACAATGCACAACCCCTGCGTTCTCCCAACAGCTCACACGGGAACAACATCCGAATTCTTTCCGAAACACAGCTGATACACTAAATCTATGCTGATCAACAGAAAAGCAGTTGGATTGTAGTGCACTCGAGGTAAATGTTACCTAAAAGGCTTTAAAAAATCCACACGAAACCCATTTTACATTTGTAATGTGATTCATTTCACAGTGAATATTCAACAAGAGCAAAAAAAGGGTGAGACTGTATTTTAAATCAGAAATTGGGTGTTCCGGTCCTGATTTGAGCTAAGCTTTATTTTGCAGGTGATTGTCAAAGACTGCCTCCTTCCACACCATGGACACCTAGTTTTGAGAAGATCTGAAGGTCAAAGGTCAAATGAAGGTCAAATTCTTATTCAAGAGGATCTCTGCCGTATGCGAATCCAGTGGGTAACACTTCTTTGTCAAATTAACTGTAATTTGCAGAAGTCTTTATAATATTATCCAGTATTATATTCCAGCATCAACTATTATTAAAGGCACGATTGTAGAAACACTACATTATCTTCAACAGTGGCCTAAAACAATGCTGTAGTAGTTAAAGTCAAAGGCATGTTTATTTGTAGCTTTTTGGCTATCGGTTATTATTGATGATGATGTAAGCCAAAAGCTCAATACATTTTTGGCTGATAAATCATGCTGAATTGAACCAGTAACTTGCACTAAGAAAATAAATATTTGCATGCAAGTTTAGAGGTGCCTTTCAACATCTTCTGAAGTCTGAAAATATAATACGGTGTGTTTAAAACATGCCCATTGTATTCAAAAATGGTTCCTTATGTTCCCGCCTTTGTTTTATCAGATGCTGTCTTTTACTCCAGTATGTGTACAAAAACATCATCTGTGGAGGTTCAGATCTCCAGAACGTACACTCACGTGTGTCCTCAGGGCCACTCCGAGCTTTAATGGGGCCCGCGCTTGGATCTTTAATTAATGCACGCAGGTAATAGATGCCATCTGGGGACCCTCTTGGCAACCAATCACAGACACAGTCTTGTTCAGCGCCAGATGCGGCGTCTTCGCTCCCTCTAACCTAATTACCCTTTCTTTTACAAACAAAGAAATGCAAATAGCATTTATCCGTTATTTCCTCAAAAACATCCCGTCGCCATGTGAGTTCCAAAAAACGGTGAACGTAGCAATTACGGAGAAATCAATGCATCTCATCATTCCGCTGGTTCGCCTGCGATGTTGTTAGCATGAAACTTATTACAATGCGGATGAAAAATCGGTGCTGAAGAAATGTCCTTGTTTGTACACACAGCTAGTCTGGGACTTCATGACCATTAACGGAGCGCTTACGGAACCCACGATTTTCGAAGCGGAAAAATGTGGATCCTGTTTTCTTTTTAACTGTGGGTTTCAATGGTTGTTAGAGAAATGTGTTTAAAATGGGTTACAGGCTTGTTCTGCCAGCAGGAAAACAACAACAACTGTAAAATAGTAAAGTTTGAATATAAAAATATAATGTAAATAAAATGCAAATAGCACAACCAACATACTTTCTCGCTAGCTTAGATTAGCCTTTCACACTGTTAACAATTTCGGTTCTGTTTTGGGTTGCTACGTGATGTCTAATGTAAAACTTAGATCATAATGCTAAACCAGTTAAGATTCACTAGGTTTAGACTTAGCCATCATTTGATCCAACTGTTTGAAGCCACACATACATTTTGAATGTGCATTCCCAAATGTGACTCCTACATAAATGCATTTAAATAAATCAATATTAAACAAACTGTTATTATAATACATTTAAGCTTATTGAATAATTCCTGATTCTGCTTTCTGTTGGCACGGTATTATTTTTTATTTTACATTTTTATGTCACATAGATGCTTAGATGCCTTTAAAGATATTTCTAAAGCCTAGGATAAAGAAAATCCCTGAAATGTTCGAAGAAATTTGCTAGAGAAATAAATATTTTGATTGCTGACAATATTTGTATATTTGTTAGGCGTGAAATTGGTTTACAGAGGTGACGAATCTCGGAGGGCCTGAGATTTGTTGCGATTCTTGATGCTGACTGCACTCCCACTCCACTGGTTAAATCCTTCCAGGATAGTTCTGCTTTAATCGAGTTTAAATGGTAAAAAGAAAGCAGGTTTGTTTTTGTTTCTTTGACAAGCAGGTCTTAGTTTTCTTTGTGTGCACATACATAGACACAGCACATACGAACAACCAATCAAACGGAGCATTGGTTTCACACAGCATTGTGTCATAATCCCTGCATTTTTTCTTCCATTCAAAAATTTATTCATTCAGCATAATCCATTTGTCTCCTCTCTTCCCTTCAGATAAACAGCCCTGGGACCTGGAGAAACTTTTGGCCTCCTCTGCCAACATTTTGAACCCTCAAACTGTTCTTTTCCTTTAGGGAACAAGTCTGATCTCCGGCGCTTAACTCTGCATCACAAGTTCAAGGCGAATGGCTTTGCATCCACGTTCTCGTAGGCCACCCTCAGATGGCATTATTTGGAGTCCATATCCTGAGCTTCATAAGTCCTGGCAACCTTCCTAGCTCAGCGGGTGGCTGTGACACAGTATTGACTTGGAAAGAGCCCCTTGGCAAATGTCTGCCGGCCTTGCTAGCTTTCAGCTTCCTTGTTTTTGGCAGGGAGACGCGCCGCAGTCACATTAAACACTTATGGAAAACGGCAACAGCACCAGCAGGACTGGCTCAAGTTTAAAGGATAAAAGACACTCAGGAACTGCGGTTTAAATGAGGAAACAATTGCCTGTAAAATGGCCCCAGATATAGAGGTCCGAAATGGTCCCGGAGAAAACATGAACATAAGGGCGGCCAATCATCGCGGCCGCTGCTGATAAAGCTCTCGCAGTGTGGGAACATCATGGCAGAGAACATTGCTCAGGGCAAACCTGGCCTGCTGCAAGTATTCTAATCTGTTCTCAGAGAGCCTATCTCCATCCCTATTAGAGTGGGAACAAATGTTTGGAGACAGACATTTCTATCTGCTTGGCCGGTCAGAGGAGTGGCTCTTGCCAGAAGTGGTCTTGTGTGACACAAGCCGACAGCGTTATCAGTCCAGGTGTGCGACCGAGGCAACCACAGCATGCTGACTCCAGAAACAAGCTGTCAGCTGCTCAGCAAGGCAGAACATGGGCACAAAGATGGCTAACTGGGTATAAAGGGCAGAAACTAATGCAAAGACCTAACTTGATGATTAATGTTGCGTTATAGGATAAAATGGTGCCGTAGTACTATACTGTGTACAGTATGCAAATTTTCTGTATCCATAATATATCCTAATGAGATATACTGGCCAAATTGAGAAGTATTTAGAGAGCTAGCTGCATAAAACACCGTATCCCATAATGCATTGCTATTATTCCGTTTTGTGCCTAGCCGGAATAACTGAAACAGGCCAACAAACAAGCTAAAGAACACAAAGTACAAACCCATAAGTATCTATTAGAAAGGCGACCACTGTTGTGATTGATCATGTTTTCAATGCTGTTGCTCCAGCAATAAATCACCAATAGACTTTGAAACAAATTTAAGAGCATTTGTTGAGGGGAAAAGACTATAAAACGCCCCTGATTGAATTTATAAAAAGAACGGGGTAGTCATTTTTACTTCACTTGATCAAAACAGCAATTTTCATTATCACTTAAATGTCAGCTTTCATAAACGTGGCCATTTTAAACCACATTGTGACACATGGTTATTGCAAAGCATTTGCATAGTTTTGAATCACTGAATATTAAATTCAATCAGACAATAACACATCTGAAGGTAATGAAGTTACAGCTGACCTGATTTAAGAAGGGAACACAGAGGCATATTGTTTTAGAAAAAGCTTTGCTGGAAACTCAAAAAAATAAATAAATCAAAACTAAACTCAGGCCACCCAAATTACAACTTCAATTAAACTTTTATTTAAAAATCAAAATATGCAAAGTACTTTTGGTGGTAGCGAGTTTTCTGACTAATTGAATAATTATTATTGCTTGGTCTGAAACCCACATAATGAGCTGAAATTCTTTTGGACCAAAAGTTTTAAGGGATGTTGTTCGCTGAACTATATTGTATTCTTGTCGTATGTATGTTTGATACTTTTTATTGACACAAATTACTGAAAATTACTGTTTGTAAAACTATGTTTTTATTGCTTGTTCTTAAGTTGGACACTCTCAGCTATGCCCTTATTGTTAGTTCACAGGTGTTTACCTCAGCCGCCAATGAGAATGCCTTTCTAATTTTAGCTACCAATCAGCTGCATTGATATGAGGTAAGATTGGTGCCTTAATAAAGGCTTACGATGCTTTTGAGAAACGCAGGCCTGGAGAGTTGTAAGGAGTTTTAAAGAAGTTACACTCCTATAGCCATGTATTGCAGGGCCTGTGCAACTGGCTGTGTAGTCTGTGCAGCTGGCTCTGTAAGTCTGTGCAGCTGGCTGTGTTGCCTATGCAACTGGCTGTGTAGTCTGTGCAGCTGGCTGTGTTGCCTATGCAACTGGCGGTGGAGTCTGTGCAGCTGGCTATGTTGCCTATGCAACTGGCTGTGTAGTCTGTGCAGCTGGCTGTGTTGCCTATGCAACTGGCTGTGTAAGTCTGTGCAGCTGGCTGTGTGACATGATGTTTTCAACACATGTAATGTATATAATCAAGTGTAGCAAGATTCTTGCAATAACATCACAGGTGTATTGAAGTTCCCCCACCAAAGCATTAAAACACGAGGCTATTTGACAGTGGACAAGTGTAGCATACACTTCTAGTCACTTACATATTTTTACGGGCTAATGGGCGGGAATGGAAGGTGATATTTTGAGCTAATAGCCTTGGGTCAAACACTTCAGTGTGACAGATATACTACAACAGTGGGACACGCGGACGTTCCAGAGAAGCTCTGTGCCAAACTTTAATTATATTTGCTGACACGTAATGACAAAGTGTAGTTCAGACATCTCCGCAGGCTCCGGGAAGATGAACCAAGAGGGAAGAATGACACTTGTGTATATTATTTTTCCGTCTTTTACAATGTTCCCCCTCCAGCTAGCCACCAGTATCCACATGGCGCTATTTAGCATTTATGTTGTGCCAAGGTCATCATGCTTCGCTAATAGTCATTTACTGTTGCCCTCAGGCAGGAGTTTGCGTGCAGAGAAGTTAATTTACACAGTCACATGTGTTAAGCCACCTGCATCACAGAAAAGATCACGTTAATTTCCAATCATGATATTATATATATATATATATATATATATATATATATATATTATATATACACACACACACACACACACACATACACATCCATTATCACCTACTCGAGAATTAAACAAATGCTTTGCAAAGAAATGTGTTAAAGTGTGTCATTTCTTGCTACTACAATTACCAAACAGAACTGCAAAAATTGTTTTTTAACTGCCTTTCCCACCACTTGTTTTATTTTATTTCACCTGTCCTTTTAGGATCATGTTTGTTGTCCATTTTCAGCAATTTCCCTTCGCCTACCTCTTAATTCCACTTTTAAGTTTTTTTTCAGGAAAAATGTCTCGTGTGGTACAAACACAGGTGCTTTTGGAGAACAAAAATGTGTTAAACGCTTGTGTGGGGGGGCTACAGTGAAAGCACCTGGCCATTTAAAGTCTAGGGGGAGGTGGGGGGGGGGTCAATGAAAGTAATCAATTTAAGCTCTTCAAACTGTATTTTATATAAACATTAGGAAAGAAAAAAAGGTACTCATTAGTGACTAGAATCAAAATGCCCCTTGGTAGGCCCGTAGCCACTCTAATTAAAAACCTGTAGTGCTGTGTTTATCTAAGATTAGCTGAAAGCTAACTTTGAGTCTGACTCTTTGTTTAAATCCATTCCCCAGCCTTAAAAGGTGGTTAAAATAAGCCTTATCCTTTGGGTCTGCTAACAAGTATACAAATGGAGCAGCCCACCCCGCACAATCTTTTAACGTGTACTTGCTTTTCTCCTGGTGGATTTGTTTGCTGTGCTCGATGCTAATGGATTACATGGGTTCTATAAGGCCCTCCTTCCTGCGAGGGTCTTTTTAGACGGACCGCCAGTGGCGTTTAAAGCATTATATGATGCCGGGGAGAGCTAGCTATGCGCACGGTGGTGCTTGTTTGAACACGGCTAACCCTCGCTGTGCCCGCTCACTGCAGTTTCGAGATATCACATGGGCAATGTTGTAAAGCTGATTTTTTAATAATTTTTTAAAACATTGTCTAGTCATTTCTATGTTAACTACATGCATTATGAGTGAGTTAAGGAAGGTTAGCGTTTGCTAAGTATACTACGGTTGATTAGCATTGACCTCAAACCTGAGTGCACCTGCCTAAACAGCTGTTTGGCTTATATAGACATTAAATATTATCTTATATATTTTGTGAAATCACATATATATATGTGCGAGCAAATAACACCAGTAAGGTGTACTAGATACTAATAAGGTAATTGACCAATAGGATTAATTTTGATTTATGTATATCATAAGAAATACAGTTCTCCATCTCTCATTTAATTATCCTAATTGCAAATTACATAGATAAATACCAGCTCTTTATAATGCACTAGGCTTGTGTGGTCTGAACACTGCTGGTTTCAATATGCGTGTATTTTACCTCTTAGGTTCCCGGCTCTCTTGTTTTCCTGGTCTGCTGGTCTTTAAACACCATTTTTGTCTGTGTAGCAGCAGCCAATTGATGGTGTTTCTGCAATTAGGTATTTGGAGCACAGTTGGCATAACAACTGTAGCTCTGAGCAACCTGCTGCGTTTCCCAGCAGTGGTAAATCTGTCTGTAATAGACCTGCTTGGTGATTGTCACAATTTGTATTTGACTGCCGCACATACGCCGGGTCCATACATGGACCAGGAGGAAAGAGAGTCTGGGAGAGCGGCCAGAGCCCGTTCTTTTCTCATCGGGAGGTCAAGGTGAGACTCAGATGCCAGGTATGTGCTTGATGGGAACTGGCAGAGCTGTTGTGGCACTGTGCTAATGCCCCTGGCAGCATCTGCCCAGGAGAGGAGAAAACGGGTAAACCGAGGGGGTAAAAATGGCGCCGGTTATCTGAATATGACCTTGAATGCGTCCATCATTCATACGAGCCTGTTTATCAGCAGGTGGACCGGGAGAAGAAAACTCTGGATAATTAATAATGTTCAATCAAGACCCTCTGGCTGTCACTGGCTCTCTGCAGGATGTTCAGCTCAATATGCTAAGCTTTGCTTTAAATAGGATCCCTGTGATAAAGGTCAAAAGGTTACGTTAGCAAAATAGATGTTATCGATGGCGTTTTATTCCAATTTAAAATGGCAAATTCAGGCTGTAAAACGGTGACGTGTGAGTAATGTTCACAGCTGATAATAACCGATTATACAGGTCAATTCAGTTTAGTATTATGTGCAAAAGTTCAACGTTGCTTGGAAACCATAGTCTACAACTAATCTAATTAACCTTATGCATTAGACACTTAATGTTGATTATTTTCATTTTTGTGGTTTAATTGACTTATGTTATATATAGTGATGTCAAGTACATATTATATAGTTGGCAAATTGATACATTCACAGTTTAAAGGGGGAAAGGCATTTTCAATAGTTTCTAAAACATGATAAAATCAGCGTAACACACTGCTGCTGATGTAATGGATCTCAGACTTTTTCACAATTTCTACCCAATAAAACGTTGTTGTATGTATATTCATTTAAAAATAACCAAACACTAAGAAACACCTTTTCTTTTAGTTGTTTAACTTATTCCAGTTCTCGCTTTGTGTTAATATATAATGTATATAATAAAGTTATTTTGGTATAAACTATTTTGGCAGATAATTTTTTATAGTACATTTATTCATTTGGCACATGCTGAAAAAAAGCAATTTACAGTGTATTCAGGGTAAATATTTTTATCAGTATGGGGGAATCGAACCCACAACCTTTGCACTGCTAACCCAATTCTCTGCCAATTAAACTAGAGGAACACATGTATGTTTAGTCTATTGTGTTGTAAAAATTTTTCAATTCTATACAACATTTTTTAAACCATGGTATAAACACATTGTATCTATTGCCTTATAAAAACTTCAGTTCTAAACAGTTTTGTTGCACCACAATGTGGTTTCACATTTGGTGAGCCAATAGAAATGGCAACGACACACACATGTAATATTTGCATTTCAAACATTTGTGCAAAATGGGGGTTTGGATGAAATGCACACGTAAGACGACGTCAATAAATGTGAGAAACGGACAGGGAAATTTTGAGGACACCCACGCCGCAGGTCTCTTCTGAGCCGAGCTGTCAAAAAGGGATTACCAGAATGAGCAAGAAGCCTACAATAGGCAGAAGCTTATGTACTTTAGCGGCCAGGATTTCATTTTTAATCCACCCTAAGTTCGGGGGGAGGGGAAAATACGCAAATCAAGAGACAGTTTGGGTTCCTGAAGGCGGCTAAGGGAAAAAGTGCGGGAAATCGTTGAACGTTAATGATAGACCAAAGAAGAGGCAACGCAACGCACCTGTGAAACCACAAGACGTCACCTGTCTGCACTGAACCTGAATGAGGAGCTGAACGTGTATGTTTTAGATTAGCATTTGGATTTGTCGAATCCCATTCAGACTCTCGCTTAGACTCCCATGTGAAGTCACAGTCTACAGTCACTAATTATATGCTAATGACTGCTCCAGGGGAAAGAGATGTTAGGAACATAATTGTGGAGGCTGAGACTGAGAGACTCTGTAAAATAATTGCTGTGGTGGTCAAGATGATTATCATCTCATCCAGTCGTTATTCTTCTTCTTCCTCAGGTGGGTTCTGTTCCGCAGATGTTCGCGAGGGTTCTGCTCTTCACCTTTTGGCTTCCTTGCTTCCATCTCTCGACAAGTTTCCCGCCGTTTGCTTCTGCGCGAGTGCGTCTGAGGAGCAGCGTGAAAGGTGAAGAGAGATCTGTGGTTCATGTGGAACATCTCGTAGACTTTCATAACTCCAAATGCAACCCTCACAGAAACCTGTTGACATCATTAGATTTAAAATAAAACTTGACTTGTGTCAATGTATGAGCCTTTTTACTATGAACCATCAAGTCAGATTTCAACATGTTGCATTATATTTGTGAGGCAATTTAAAAAAACATGTTCCTCACGAGCATAGCCGAAACTGTACACACACACACACACACACACACACACACACACACACACACACAGAGACAACAGTCCACTTGGTAAGCAGTGTAAAGTGCTGAGTCTTGTACTTCCTGTTTCCGCCATGCCAACGGTACATTACAGATGAGGGCACACAAAATTAAAAGCATAAATCTTTTTTTAAAATGATGAAACACTATTTCCCCCCCCTTTCATTTCAAGGGTAGGCATTCAGTTTTTCTGTGGTCTGCATTTTGTCCAGCAGTGGAATCACTTAGCCTTTATACCTTCATCATAACCTCCTCCACCACCATCTGCCTGCAGTCACCTCTCCAGCATGCCTCAGTGATCTGCTGTGTGGACTTCATCTGAGACACTTGTGGTGGACTGCAGGCAATAAAAGAGAGATAAGATTATATTATGAGCATTAAACTCATTTTTATATGCACTTCCACTTATACTAAAGCAGCAGAGGTCAGCGACCTCTGTCACAATATGACCAGAAGTCAGTGACATATGTAACCACATGTGGTTTTTTATTCATTTACACCAAGCATTATTTAGCAGTGAAAAAGCAGACCAAATGCATCACTGCTTCAGTAATGTCATTAATCTAAAGTCAGGGCTGGGCAAGATTGAAGATTGGGCAAGAATTTGCTTTGAATTAGTCTACTTTGAACTTTGAGACCTGGCTCACTCTGAATTAATTTGCAATCTGAATTGAATTGGCCACACCCACAGAATGTTGAAGTGGAATTTAAATAGAGTTGGCCACACCCACATAATGTTGAAGTGGAATTTGAATGGAGTTGGCCACACCCACAGAATGTTGAAGTGGAATTTGAATGGAGTTGGCCACACCCACAGAATGTTAAAGTGGAATTTGAATGGAGTTGGCCACACCCACAGAATGTTAAAGTGGGGAGGGTTTCAATAACATGGAATTAAATAGTCACACAACAGTGCATTCATTTCATTGGTCCAACACAAATTTTGACTCATTTATGAAAATGTGTTTATTTGATATGTTGAATAAAAAGACAATTATTACAATTTCTTTTTTAGCACCCCGTCTGTAGGTATACTGATCTAGTTTTATTGTTTGCCTTTGTCAGCATAAACCCCACATTTACAAGAACAAATTCTCAAAAGGCGGCATTTTATTGTGTATAGTATTCTAACAAAGCTGAGCCTAAAAGCTGATATTTCTATGTAAATCCATGCCTCTAAATAAATCCATTTTACACAAAATCTTTGTGCCTCTCACAGAAATAGTGCAAGTATTACCTGTACAATTAAGCTGAAGCAAGTGAAATATGGGTTGCAATAAACTTTCATCTTGCAATTCTTTTCATCCATTGCTCTGTATTTTGACTACAGTTAAACACAGTTAAGCAAAATAAATCATATTATTGTAAGTTACCTGTATATTTTTCCAAACACAGATGACAAACAGATATTTTGCAGAATGTTTTGACTGCAAAATTATAACACAAGCATAGCACTATAAAAGTATCATGAATGTTTTAACGTACCTACCTAAAATGACCTGTGTCCTCTCTCCCCTGACCCTCATTAATGGGCTAAACTTTAGGACCATAGTGGGCCCCTGAACAAAACACACTCACGGGCCCCAGAGCGGCACTCCCTCCCTGACCACGACCCATATTTTTCGCTCTCTGAAAGGGCTGTCAGAACAAAGCCATATCACTTCCATAAATGCCAACAGAAATAATTCTAAAGGGGACTGAGTCTACTTTAGGGACACATAATATAAATTCTGATGTCATATAGTTCTTTATAAGCCATCTTTTAGTAATGGTAAGTAGGAGACACTCTACATTTTCATAAAGCTGCATTGATCAATAAATGTCAGCCGTGCTAGCTGAATTTTATATCAAAATGGATCTCCCACCACATGAGATAAAAAGGACCTGTCAGCAAAGTTCAGACAGACTTTGTTTATGCCCCTGTGCACCTCATTGTTTAAAATTTGATGTTGTCTGCACTGCTGTAAGCTCCTAAACTCTAAAGCTTGATGTTGTTGGATTTTTGATCAAGTTTCGTTTATAGACATTTTACATTTTTTTCTCCATCTTGTTTTCTTGTCAAAGATCTGGGCTGATGTTTACAGGGCGGTTTAGGACAAGAGTGTATTGTTGAAGGGCTTTTACACAGAGATGGAAGATGTGTGCAATTATGTGTAAATAACAGAAGATGCCCCAATAAATGAACGAGATCTGAAGCTCACAGGCTATTAAATGCCCTCCAACTGGAGCTGTTTTAAGGGGAGACATATCAGAACCCATTAAGGCTAAAAAAAGTTTCATTGCAAAATTCCCAGTGAAATATTTCATTACAATCATGAAGTGAAGCTACACCAAATCTGAAGCTGCTGTTACCATGGAAACAGGAAACCGCTAAAGTGCTTAGCAGTCACTGTGTAAAACATTGAGAAACAGCAATCAAATCACTCTTTATACTTTCTCAACGTATATGTTTGTACACATATGGTATTTCTAATATACCATGTAATATTTTAATATCTCATTAAAGACAGTAGAAGGGGTTTATACACAAATATTTTATTCCGAAACATTGCAAAAAACAAACTCAAAGTAAGTTTACAAAAGCACCTAGCTAATGGTGCTACACTCATCAAATGGTACCCATAGACAATTACCCATAAAGCACTGCAACAAGAACAGTAAACACATTAACTACAGTTTGCCTGTGACTCTAAATAATAAAACTCTGAAGAAAAGGCCCCTTTTGTTAATAAGAAATGTGTCAAATGATGTTTGGCTGACAGGTATGTCTGTATTTGTTCGTCAGCCTGGTAAGTGTCAAAAACACTTTTACAAAGATATAGTCACGAAAGGATATAATATCTTCACAGTGCGATTTGCAAAGGCAGGATACTCTGAACGTCTAAAAAGTCATATTTTTTAAAGAGACACTTTGAATCCAGCTTTTTATGTTTACATCAAATGTTATGTTGATTAATCTTAAAGCTGGTTGCTTTGGTTCAAGGTTCGAGGAAGCTTTAGAACGTACCTAAGATTTCTGAAACGCTTATGTAGAAATCTCAGGCTGCTGAAAATCTCAGTGTTGCACTTCAGAACAGAATCTGCCACTCACTCCAGCCATTTATGGCATCACATACTGCACTCCAGTATAATAATACTACAATGTCGATGTACTGGCATGACTCTATACGTTTTTCATATCCTACTAAAAGACTGAAGAGTGATTAAAATGTGCTTCTCACTGACTTTATATCAAGCTTTAGTCACAATAGATTAATTTTACTCATTGACATTGAATCCCTTATGCCCAAGTTATTGCTGCCATAATTTTAAGATGGCGTATGAAATGGTGTCTTTAAATTACTTAAAAGATTTAGGAGTAAAATCGTTTAATGACTAACCAGTTGCGCTAAACTTTCACGTAAGGTTTCGGCGGTTGTTTCTTGACAGAAGTTGTCCGGGAATGTATAAACAGATGCATGACAAAACAATTCCTGATCTTCTTGACATTTACTGTGATTGTAAACTCCCACAGCTTTTTCCTTCACTCCCATATTTAACTATTGTCCCCTGACCTCCACTTTTCCTTGGAGAACTGCAGGATCGGTCATTTCTCTCTCTGTTCTGTGACCCCGGCGCCGCTGGAGAGTCGGGGTGGCAAGTGCGCTTTATCTCGGAGCACGAGCTGGTCTGGTGAGGTCAGCATGATGGACAGAACAGGGATTGTTTCCCACCTCTTCTCCAACCCTCTCAAAATAAGCCTGTAATGTAATTGCCTTGGAAATGACAGGTTTTCTGGAAGAGTTTTACAGCGTTTAATATAAGCAGTGTAAAACAGGTTGTACTTGAATGGAATTTTGGACAGAATTATTTAATTTGATGAAATCAATGTGTTGATTTAGACATCTTTTACCGAAGTGTTGAAGATGCATATTGTAATTGCATATGCAGAGCAAGACATAATTTAGCTGAAATTTGTAGGTGTGTCAAGTAACACCAGATCTGATTTACATACCCAAATTATAACCAGCCTAATCTGTAATATTAATATTCATTATCTAGTAACCCAAGTAAACAGAACTCTACCTCTGATTTACATTATGAATGCGGCATCTCACCTTTGTGTCCTGAGACCTCAGACTTTCTAAACTAGAAACACTTTTTATTAGCACAGTTTACCTGACTTGATCTAAAACCCATTTGATTTTCATTTGTGCTGGACCATGAATTAAAACCTGTTTATCTGCAAGTCTGTATAGACATTTACATCTTACACGAAATGCCTACACATTTCTCAATTGTTCCTCTTAGACAGCAATCATATGGAGACCCTGTCGATGACTTCAACACTCTGCTTAGATATGTCAAAATACCAAAATCTATAATCAAAAGTCAGGTTTCAATGTAAACTTAACAATTATCTTATTTGTGTCTTAAGAGGTTTAGGAGAAATCAGAAAAAATCTGGAACTATGTTAATTCTTCAATGAAACATGACAGAAAACTCCATCAAGTCCCCTAAACTATGAAATAGCAAACTGAGAGCAAAAATCTTTTTCTTTAAAACATAGTTTAGTAATCAGACTTCTCAGACTTCTCAGACTTCTCTTAACGTATATTTAATTCCATCATTAAACCCATTTTAGTAGAATTTCATATTTTACTCTGCAATCAGTGCGGGAAAAACTTTGTAGGCTGTCTTGAAAAGCCTGGCTTTCTGAATCAATAAGCAAGCTCTAAATTAATGTAGTAATGGATGCAACATGTTCTAAAGGACTGGAACGTCATCTTTCACAATTTCACCAAATGGGCAAGATGCCCTTCACGCATTAAAGCTACACTTTGTTACAGTGAGTAAGTGTTTTAACTTTTACAAAGGTCTGGATTCAGCAGTTTTTCTAAATGCCAGACAGATTTTTGGACTGGTTGTTCTGATTTCATATTTGTAGAAATGGAACAGCTAACATCTGTGATGGGAAGAAGCAAAAATCTTGGTCTTTGAGATTTCTATTTTTCACACTCTGAGATGCTCTCCTACTCACAAACTCCCATGCAGACGTGTCCTTTGACTTATTTGATAACTGTGTTATCCCATCTACTGCGGCATGCGGTTGGCGCTGCATGGCCTTAAGTTAGTTAGCATGAGTTGGGTCTCTGCGAGAGACACTGAGATCCCATGAAGTCCCTCTTGCATTAACAGACAGCAGTCTCAGCTGTAGATAGCTGACCTGGGTGCTGGTCTCGGGGGTCTTGTGTAGAGGACCGTACCCCTCCCAGTACACGAGTGCCTCCGCAAGCCCTACCTCATGGGAGAAAAGCTAGCTAGGTTGGTCAAGCAACACTGTTGTAAGAGATCCCATGTGACCAGACCTGAACAAGTGTGTCCAGTATAAATATGCCCACGGAGCTGAACTGGAACAGTAAGTATATATGTCTGTACGAGCCCTGGTTATGAGAACTCAACATTATAGGTGCATTAATTGGCGTTTGTACAGCAAGAGTTTGAGATTTATTTAATTGGTAACATGATTTTTTTTCCACATTGTATTTCTCTCATTTGTAACTGTAATGCAACGTGAGGTCGCTTAGTCATGTCCACATTGAAATTCTTTTTACGTATTTTTTTCCTGTGCGATGGACAGGCAAAAACTGATTTAAAATCAATGACAACAAAAGGAGCTTTTGAAAGAAAGGAATAAAAAACTGAATCCGGTTAACCTTTCAGACTGGTAACTTAATACGCTCACCAATTGCCACTAGGGACAGAAGACATCAATACACATAAACAGTGATCTACACACAAAACAAATGAAAATCATCATTGTCAATGTGGGTCTGTCCACGGACCCCCCGCACCATTTGCTTTTTATAGAGCCCTTGGGGGTTCTGAGCCCAGCTCTCCTTGGAGTTTCGATTTCCGATCGCTACAGTTCTACTGCCTTTAATAGGTGCAAAGGGGGCTTGGAAGAGGAGCTAGCCGTCATGACCTTTAGCATTCCGTTAAACCTCCATTACTGTCTTTGATACAAGCAGCCCTTTCACGCTGACCATAGGCATTAAAAAACGTACATTTCTACTAGCAATGGTATTTTATTGAAGAGACCAAAACGATCTATACTTATACAATGTTTAGTGTTTCTGTAAATCTGCTTTGAAACAATGCACATTGGGAATGGTGCTATAAAAAAGAAATAAAATCTAATTGAATGCACATCATTTCTGATATCTTCGGTCCTGGGCACTTAGTTCAGTTTACTTTCTTATTCTGTGAGCCATTCATCTGATCTGTAAATGCTATGTGACAGAGATTCTCTTATTTAAAGGGAATGTAGCAACCTTGACATCTGTTTTGGTGAAGAAATTCTATCTTGCAACTTCTAAGTCACTAATATAAAGGCAGTGACATCACTGAGCCACACTGCAACAGTCAGTCATTGTTTGGAGATCCTATTGAAATAAATCAAACTCGTCCATGACTTCTCATGGCAGTACAAACTGGGCCGTGCTAACAAACTGAATCTTGACCCCATGAAACAGACGTGCTGACTGAAAAACAGCAATGATGATTACAATTCTGAGGCTTGTGTCTGGTTCTAAAAGCACCACGTCAGACTCAGAGCTAATTCAATTTCAGGAACACGGAGGGATTCTGGTAGTAAATAAAAAAAATGGTAGGAACAATGCCTGTCTGGGCCGAGAGACAATGGGAGAAAAAGTGCTTAGGACAGAGCTGGAAAGTGAGTTATAGAACATGCTAAGTACTTGGAGATCAATAGCTAGCGTTAGCTCTGTAATAATGCATGCTAATGAGTGGTGTCTCTCTTTAAAGCACTGGCCTTACAGAGATCCACTGCTGCTATTGCCATGACAACAATTACTTCCTCTTAAATGGTACTCCGTGGTACTTTCCATTAATGTGTTGCTTTGAGGGCAAAACTGAAGCATACATCATTATATTATAACTGTAATTGTAATCTTTAAGACTATTGTCTTTGCATTGTAGAAGCTTAACAATGGACTATTAAAGGTACATTTTTGTGAAGGGCCAGACCACTTCAAAGTCAAAGGAACTGGGTAGATGCATGACACAATAAGTTCCAAACATTTTTAAGTTACTTTTCCTCGCCAGAACAGAGAGACAATCACAGCTAATCAGACATATTTCATTTTTAATGTACAGGTGTGTGAAGTGAGATTTTGGCCCAATTTGGAGATTTCATTGTGTTCAGAGCTATTTAGAGTCAGTTTAAGATTAATGGTGGAAAGCAAATTATATTGATCATAAAGGCTTTGATTGTGAAGGTTGACTCTACAATTTAGTTTGGGTGCGTTGTGTACTGATGAATAATAACATTAATGCTTACCAGAAAATTTTACTCATTTAGCTGCTTTATGAGGCAACAGACTTGTGCAACAAAACTACATTTCAAATTTTACAAGAACGATAAAATGCAAGAATGATAAAAAGCACTGATTACACACCTAATGAATAT
The DNA here is from genome assembly GCA_036877625.1 of Ambastaia sidthimunki. NCBI lineage: Eukaryota > Metazoa > Chordata > Actinopteri > Cypriniformes > Botiidae > Ambastaia > Ambastaia sidthimunki. Next base: position 1,637 of record JAZGTK010006800.1, on the reverse strand, counting down.
TGCTTTAATTTTGTGTAACCACTTCTAAAAAGCTTCATATTTTGGTTTCAAAATTAAAATTGAAAAACTGTGAAATTGCCCAGCACTACCACAAACACATGAACAACAGCCTTGAACTGAATATTTGCTACAATAAAAACAAAGCCAACAGTAAAAGGCCACACTGGGATTTTGTAGCACAGACACAAATGAATCAGTGAATCATTTTATTCTCAATGAACTTTACATGAGATACAAATAATCTGGTTTGGTTAACGTTCCCATGTTACTATGAAAGTTAGAATATTACAGGACAGAATTATTTTGCTGTCCATTATCTGTAGCTCAACTGGTAGAGCATTGCGTTAGCAAAGGTTGTGGGTTCTATCCCAGGGAATACAAGTACTGATAAATGTATACCTTGAATTCACTGTAAGTCGCTTTGAATAAAAGTGTCTGCCAAATTAATAAATGTAAATGGCACATACACTATATAAATAATATAATATAATTGAATTAGCGTATAAAACACGCTAATTCACCAGAATGTGTTCCGAAAACCAATATAAAAATGCTTAATGCAAACACTTTTTATTGCATTCAGATTCTGGGTCCATCTATTTACTATGTGCATACTGTGTTTTATTAATAAGGTGTGTGCAAACAAAACTGCTTTTTGCAAACAGTATTGATGTACAGTACGGTGCCCTTTTACAGTAATCCGCTATGATAAAGCATTAATCAAATGCCATGACCTAATGAGATTCTCAAAATGGTTCTGCCCTCCTCTGATGTCTGAGAAACATCCCTTAGCACAGGTGACGGCGAATCCAGTTTTATTGAATCAGCTCATTAATTTGAGTTTTATGCATGTATTCAGTGAGTAAGGCTGAGTCTCTACTACAGCTCATAATTATCTTGCACACTGCTTCAGGTCACACAGCAAAACCGGCCATCAATTAGCATAAATTATCTTCCCGGCTGCACGCATCAGGTAGCTGTATTGTAAGTAAGGTTGAGAGGTGAAGATAAAACGAGAGGAAGACGGAAAGATGAGAAAGCGTTTGGCCCCACGTGTGTGTTTAGCGCGACAGATCTGAACGTTACTCGCTACGGACGTTATTTTGCTAATGAGGTGAGAGAACGTGACACTTTCTCGGTTAAAATGCTGAGACAGCAGATCATATACTCTTAACACGAGAGGAAGCCGTGTAGGAAAATAAAGGCTGTGTCATATTCCTCTTTTCTGGGAATCTAAGGGCATTTCCACAAATGTGTACACTGCAGTTTCCCAACACATCCCATCCCCACACAAATTCTCTTTCATTTCATTGTGGGAAGTGTTAGTTATATTAAATATAAAAGTATTATCTAACATATTTAAAAAGTAAAGGTGGGCCCACATTAAGGTTTTCCACATAAAATGTCCACCTACTTAGCCGGTTATCCTATGATTTTCCTTATTAAAAAAAAGCTTATTTTTCTTTTATGAATGATACACATAATTTGGCTGTTGTCTTTAACATGTCAGGAAGACAAATGTCTAATAATAATCTCACTTCTCTCAATGTTTACAGACGGTTGTTGTGCAAACTGCATTTGTCATTCATTTAACCCTGTTAGGCAAGTTACATCAGAAAAAAGCATATTTTTCTTTT
>JAZGTK010006799.1:0-20256 GCA_036877625.1 Ambastaia sidthimunki | reverse complement strand
TGTTAGCTGAGCTGTCATTGAAAATGAATGTAAAACACTGTAGTAGAGCTGTGATTCTCCTACATGAAACAGAAATGACACCGTTTCAACCCCAGCCCAGATGACACAACTGTGGGTTGAGATCTTCAGTAATGAAGTACCAGGAGAACTTTGTTCTTTGAGCTCTTGGTTCAGATGTCATATCCATTCCTTACTGAAGGTGCAAGTCAGGGTCCATTAACCCAGAGCTGGACCTTATATCATGGATTCTAAACATGAAATCCTTCAGAGAATTACAGGAGGCCAAATCTCCTCCCGGTTCTCGGAAGTATCACAATTTCTTCCCACCCAATCAGAGCTGAAATCATTTTGCACACTCCCCTTTAGCTGGTCTTTCTGCAAACAGCCTTTTTCCCAGCTAACACATTTAGGTTGTAAGAACATTCCCCTAATGTTTCCATTAGATATAGAATATAGGAATGTTCAAAACATCCATTAGAGTAATTGTTTGGTTATGCGAACGTTATTAAATTTTTTTTTATTCTGTAACATTTTTAACACATTCCCCTAACAATTTATGAATGTTCTTGATATGTAGCGTTTAAAATTTTCTACTAACGTTACAGCAAGAACATTTCTGATAACTTCAGGAGAATTTTTAAACAACGTTAGCCAGCATTCTAAGAACGTTCCCCGTAAGCTGGATTGGTCCTCCTTGTTGCCATAATGCTTTTAAAAAATGAGAAAAGCTCCAGCAACATATGAATGATGGGAGAGGAAGGAATGAGGCGAGGAACAGCCAAAATAATAATAACTCCCCCCTGCTCTGGATTAACTTGTCAGACATTCCCTTTCCTTCTGCTTCGCTCCATCTTATAAAAGATCTGCCAACCTCTCGACGCTTTGAAGTCATGTCTGTTTTCCAAACTGTCAGAGCACATCCCACCCTGCTTTGGCTCTTGTCTGCACACAACGGGCCAAAATCTGTGGGGCCTCATTATGGTGAAATGGTTGATAATCACAGCAGTGTGAGAGCAGAGAAATAAAACCAGGAAACGGATCGTGATCCCGCTCTGTGGGCTGACATGACTCCGTCCAACGTTCCCGGCCAGCCAGAGACTCCCTGAATGAACGAGGATGGTATGTTGTCATGTATTCTCTGACTAAACGTTCCTCTTTGCCACCATCGCTCATCTGAAGCGCACACACCCAGCTAACAATTTTAGGTTGTAAGAATATTTCCGTAACGTTTCCATTAAATGACAAAAACATTTATTTTCAAAGTTTGAGGAACGTTCAAAACTTCCAGGTTTTTAAATGTTGTATTAAACCAATTGCTTAGTTTTAAGAACGTTTTTTAAACACTTGTAACATTTTTTAAACGTTCCACTAACTACTTAATTTTTTGATATTATAGAACAAAAAACCATTGTACTAGTGTTGCAAGAACATTTTGATAGAACTTTGAGAACATTAGTCAACGTTCTGAGAACATTCCCTGTCAGCTGGGCAGTCACTCAAGGGTGCCATTATTCACTGATGTCAAACACTGCTCCTCGTATTATAAAATAAAGGGACGATCCAGCCGTTTGCCAATTTTTTTTATCTATTAAACATCTGCTCCAGCACAGCAAGTAAACTTTCTGCATGAAGTTATTTTTTGCTTGTGTAATAAAACATTAAACAACGTTATCAGGATGTTTTGTTTTCGAAAAAGTTTCTGCCAAGAATTCATAGCTGCAGGATTGCCTGAACGTCTTTCAAACGTTTCTGAGACGGACGTTTATCTTGAGAGTTAATGCTCTCAGCAGCACTGAGTGATTTTGTGGCTTGCAGGAAGCAAAACGCAGGACAGTTACTCCAGACTACAGGAAAAGACTTCTGTGTGGAGTCGCTCGCAAGAAATACTGAGTCACTGAAAGTTCTGGAATACACTGAATACAATAATGTCTAAACATTTTTTAAGGCTGCCAATTAATTAGTAGCATTGAGTTTATTAAAAACTGCAATGTGGGCAGCTGCTAGTTAAAGAGTCAGACTTCTAACCAGAAGGTTGCCGGTTCGATTCCAGTGCCTGCAGATAACAATTAAGGTGACCTTGAGCAAGACACTCAACCCCTGGTTGCTGCCCACTGCGGGTGGGGATTCACAACTCACTAATCCAATGTGTGTGTGTGTGTGTGTGTGTGTGTACTAACTAGATTAGTTAAATGCTGAAAAAACATTACATCTATGGGTCACCATACCTGGCCAGCACTTTACTTGAATCCATAACTTTGGCCTCTCTACTGCCACCTCTGTTTGAATCATAAAACTGCAGGATGCTTTCAGATTTTTAAATGTAGATGAGTTTAACCTCAAAGTAACTGGTCCAAATGCTCCACTATCCTCAGAACCCACACATGAAGGTCTTTCTGTTGACGGATGGGACATAAACACACTAATGAAGTCAAACTGACATTTCCACTGAAATCTGACCTGACAGCTCAAGATATAAATCACTATTATAAACGTACAAATCCGGCTAAGGCAAGTTTTGAACATTGATCTGTTATGTAGTGGCTCAAAAACTAAAGTTACAGATTACAGCTTTAAAAAGCCATGATTGTTGTAATACCTCTGGAATGTATGACCACGTGTCTGGATAACAAAGTGGAACATACTACATGCCATGGAAACAAAACATGTCATTAAGTTTCATGGTGTTTGACAGCTTTTGGATGTCTTTTAAATCCCCCACTTTGAAAAAATTATCAACTAGAATTTGAAAGAACGGATGATGAAGACCCAAAGTCTTAAAGTCTTACGTGAAAGACAGGATGGACTCTTAAGCACACTTAAGTTCCTGTTCTAATTGGTAAGTCTTTCTTTTTAAAAGAGAAAATGTATATAATAACCCTTAGGGCGTTTTTAGAAATAGACAAAGACATAAATCCAGCACTATCAGATTTAATAAACGTCCCCCTTTTAAAGTAGCAAAAGTCTTTATTTTACTTTCCAGCAATAAGTCTTAAAAGTGGACGACTCCCTTTGGTTTTCGTAGCATGTAGGAGATCTAATTACTTTAGGAAATTTCACATTTAAAGAAACTGAGATTATTGGTCTTAAAAATATCTTCCAAACCAGAAGCCCAGGGCCAGCTGACAGAACTAAGACTTGCTTATCAGGGCCACCGCTGTGTCGTCTTATGATTGTTTCAGACATAAACTCTGTTAAAGCTGTAATTGGTTTCCACAATATACTGAACAAAGTTGTTGCAAATTCAACTTTAAATACAACATAGTAAGTAAAACGATGCAAAAAGTAACACGGATGAGGTTTTGTTTGCAAGAAATGTATGTGATATCTTGGAAGCATCGGTTGAAATGGCAGAAAACATGTTTTAGGAATCACAGGTTGTAAAGAAAATTGAACTTTAATGAAATTAAGCAAATATGTTTAAGACCCACAAAAATGACAAAAGCAACAATGTATTATATTTGTTGGTAAGATCAGTGAAAATATTGGCAGGGCAAGAAACACATCTGAACTTCTAGCACAGCAGAAAAAATCTTAAAAGCCCAGACAATTTATTTTTGGACGCTTTAGCAAAACATAGCACGAATCTTCAAAGCTATTCCTCATCCAATCTGGCCATCTCAGTCTTGGCTTAGTTTAAGAAAAGTGCATTTCACATAATTTAATATCTACAACCAATTCTCAGTTTCCCATTTTAAAAGATAATAATTTGCAGCAGGGGACAAGCATGTCAATTGAAAGGAACACTTTACTCTTACTGTGTGTCTGACCGATCGGACTGTTTTAGCTACTGCTGACCTGCACACATGTAAGACAGGCCCCACCACTGATCTACAGTGTTTCTCCTCCTCAACTGTTCCAAGATGAAATTAAAACAGGTAGTACTTTCTGCTTTATGGAAGTCACATCAGCAAAACAGTCTGTTTAATTCTGCACGTCAGAGGGAAATTAAAATAATGCAAAAAAATGTTTTGCCTCCGTGCATGAAATTCTACTAATATAAAAAGTGGACCTCAGGGAGAAAAATAAAAACAATTTTAATGTGACTGTGTGGAACACTGTACGCTCTTATAAAGGTTTTTTAAAGACTCTTCTGGTTCCCCAAGAGACCATTTAGTCAACGGTTCTTAAAAGCTGCAATCCATGATTCATTTTTAACCAAAAAAAAGTTTTTAAAATGTCATGTTTTTGGTGAAAAATGAATGGATCAATGTTCAAAACTGTCACCCTCAATTCTCAATGGTAAGTTTAAAGTAATGATTTAGAATTTGAGCTGTTGGGTCCTATTTCCCAGGAAATGTCAGTTTGGGTTTTCAATGAAAAGTACAAAGTAACCTGCAATTTTGTTTCAAACAGAAACTGCAGTAGACAAAGCTTATGGATAGTAGCTTTAAAGAACCATTTTCAACTGTAAAAACAGAAAGGTTCTACTTGAAGGCTTTTAAGGAACCATACAGTCACAAATGGTTCTTCTATGGCACCGTAAAGCACCTTTTTTGAGTGTGGCAGTGTATGTTATATGGATAAATACATAGACATTTTATTCATCACAAATTGTATTATACAGATACAGTGTAATGTGGTACTGCAAAACGTTCTTCTGCACAGTAAAAAAAACACAAAATTCTCGGCATAACAAATCATAATTGTTACTTATAATGAAAGTTATTCATTATATCAAATTGTTGATTTTAAAGAAAATCAATGTGTTTGTGTAGTTGGCACTGAAAGTGTTTATTTTCACACCATCAATGAGACTGTTCTGCAGATATCTTTCAGAGTATAAATGAACTGAAGTGGTGAATGATTATATTACAGTGTTGGGCTCAGAGAGAGAGACCGAGCGAGAGAGAGAGAGAGGAGAGACGGATAGAGTGGGACAGACAGACAGACAGAGAGAGAGAGACAGACAGACAGACAGAGATGAATGACTGATCTCCACTATGAGGAAAGTAATATGCAACAGTAGCCAAACATAAGCCCAAAATACACACATGTAACACAAAAGCTTTACACTACTACTTTAGGACAAAACTGAGCCTTCTTACTGTAGATCATATTTTGTTTGACGCTGCAAAGGTAATTGAAAAACAAAATTAAATGATTTTATATGTTGTCTCTTTGCTTCCCAACAACAGCTCTCAACAATCAGAGACTGACAAGAATCATAAAGAGCAAAAAACAGTATAAGAGCAGCCCTTCTCTGAGGTCAATAGCCCTGTGTGAGGAAAAGACAACAACATAAGCTTTGTTTTCTTTTTGAGATGTGGTTGCTATGAACTGGTGTTGTGTGGTTGTGTAACAATTCTTCACAAATGTCTTCTTTTCTGCTCCATGGCAAAAAATGAACAGCATACACGTTTGGAACAGCATGAGGGAATGACATTTTTTTTTTTTTTTTGGGTGAACTATTTCTTTAACAGTCTGTCGGCAAATGACTTTTGCATATTTATGATCCAAAAACTGAAGTATAGCTTTAGCTGTGAAGCATCATCCTCTGGATAAGGTTCAACAAAAGTATTTAAATGACCGTTTTTTACGACTCATAAAATTTGCCTTCGCATTTGAGTATTTGACTCAAAGTCAATATATCTTCCACAGAAATTGCTGGTCTTGGAACGGGCCGCATTTTGAAAGGCAAAGAGATTTTGAAAGGCAACACATCCAAAAGACAAAAACACCATCTTGAAGGTGGAATACACGGCCTGTTCAGTAACGCAAAAGGAAAAACCTTTCACGTTTTCATCGACAAGCGTCTAACTGTTAGCTGTCAGGCTGCGTCTCAGAACATTCTGGTTTGATTTGGGTCCAGTTTTCTGCCGGTGTGGAGGAAACACTACACTGTACTGGTCTGGTTTCAGCGTCCTGCACTATGTTCTGAGCAGTGAGGACACGATTAAACGGCATCTGCCATTGATCAAATGCGTTTGAAAGCATATTCAGTAATGAAATGTCAGAGTTGCTATATTGATGTTAGGAAGAGCTGATCCTGTTGCACACGACTGGATTATTTCAAACTGGTGTTTGTCAGTGGTCTTGGGAAATGATCGATTCAATAGATGTTTATGACTTCATATGCTGTATCCTGTTCTGGAGTTTGACATAATTTAATCTGAACTAGCGCACACGTTCTGTCCAACACATGAGCAAGTGCGTGAACCTCGTCTGGTTTGGTGTCCTAAAAAAACAGCTATGCCTTATACTGTCACCATTATCCTGTCATATCCGTGCTGTTTCCCCTCACACTATTGACCCCCTCTTAAAGCAAAGGTTAAAGATAATTTCGGAGAGGCTAGCAATTAGCAAGTTAGCTTTAAAAGCATAAGATCCGTTTAAAGTGCTCTTCAAAGCCACGCCTCTTTTTATGGTCTGTGGCTTCCATAAAAAATATTTATATCAATATATTTAAATCAGTGATGATGACTGTGTCAGACTTTCAACCAGCATAAAAATGTCTCTGAAATCACATACACTGCCTTTAAACTGAAATTAATGATATGCCAATAAATAATAATGTGTTTATCTGTGGTTGGTTGTATAGAATACACTGAAAAAATACTTTGTTTGAGGCAATATGTATCAGTTGGTCTGTGTGCAGTCTGAGGGGATGAGAGAAGATTTATTTGGTGACACCATAAAAACGTGCTTGAGGTGTTTTGGGTTGAGGTGTGTAACACCAGCGACTTCAAATCAATGCAACTGGAAATTTTTAGAAGCATTTTCTGGCTTCTCACACCAAAGCGTGTCCTTGTTTCACCTGCCAGTTACAGAAACCGGAAAAACGGCAAGAAAAAAGGAAAGTGAGAGGGAAATATGACATAAGTAATAGAAAAGAATGAGGGAAAACAGATGAGAGCTGACAGAACGCTGAGCATCTGTAATTTTTCAGCAAACAGAGGTTCAAACATTTGCATCTCGTAACGGAATATGACAGCTACGTATAGAAAGAGGATTTTTCCTTCAAACAGATGTTGTAAATGCTCAACTTCTTTTGAAGTAGACTTGTATTCTGTAGGCAATATATCCAAATCTGAACCATTCGAAAATGACATAAAGAGGAGAAATGACTATTTTCCATGCAGAATTCCAGCAGTATCAGCAGGCATGTTGGGAGCAGAGCACAGTGCCAGTTACAGGGGGGTGTGGGGGGGGTCTGACGCCCCCTTAACAGAATAATACACCCAAAAATGTACTCATGTCATCATTTACTTACCTTCATGTTGCTTCATTCCCTGTATGATGATCTTCTGTTTTTCTTGGAATACCAAAGATGATGTTTTAAGACATGTCCAAGTCTTCTAGAGAGACGGAACGAAATTTGAATATTTATAAAAGCCTAAAAAGTAAAGCGTTTGAGACCACTAGTAAAAATGCCTGTATTTATCATTTTTGTTAAATAATAAGATTATCAGAATAACAGTTTTTGGTTACGTTTGAATTGCAAATCATGCGTGGAATTTAGTAAGTAAATCCCAGCTAATGTAGAACATTCTTAGAACATTGACTAATGTTATCTAAAGGTTCTCTCAAAGTTTCAAACAAGTTTTAACAGTTATGTTTATCAATTTTTTTTAACACTATACATTATACACAAGTACATTTTTCAAACATTTTTTGTATACTTATTTCATTACAATAATACTAATACTAAAAGTCTAAAAATCTGGATGTTTTGAACGTTCCTTGAACATTAAAAAAACGAACAGTTTTTTACATAATGGAAACATTATGGAAACATTCTTACAACCTTAAATTGTTAGCTGCGGTGTCCCTCATTTGCTTTAACGACGAGCACTCACGCTAATGTGCAAAACTAATCAAGCATGTGATCATCTGTCATCACAGTAAACATTTAACCGTCTAACATAATGACGTTTGCTTAATTGTGCACATTTCATTTGCGCTACATCAACCTCGACGTATTGCACCACGAAAACAACCAATAAAATTTCTGTGTGCATTTCCTCGGAAAGTGTGTAATTTACACACGGCAAGAAGGTGTGAGAGTGGTCAGTGTGGATACAGGGTATACGGGTTACAGAAAGAGTAAATAATTCACGTGGTTCGCACCCTTGTGAGCTGGCACAATCTGAGGAAAACTATGAGTCACCTGAGAAGAATCTTGAGGCCGTTCATGAAGACGAGCTGTCAGGTTTCTTAACACCTCATGCAGTGGTTTCCTCACATGGGTAACAGACAAACAGAGCAGAAGTTAACTGATGAACACGGCAAACTCAGTATGAGCTGACTGTTAATGTGCACGCTCGGTTTACGCTGTTTAAGAACCCAAATCACTACAAATGATCAAGTAATTGGGAAATGGCACAAACGTGTTTAAACGGAAGTGAAACATGAAATGAATTTATAACTTCTTGACTTCATTTAAACACGCACGGATATTGAAATACTGACTGGTGAGTGATTTGTAAAGATGCCTGAAATACTGAACTGAAACTTCCAAAACAAATGTTGAGCGAATTTGCCACAAAATAATGACACAAGAAACAAAAAGAGATGATGAAAAACAATTTAACAGAGCAAGAGACAAGCAATCGAATGCAAAAACAACACAAATGCAAAAGCTTGCTGTCTCTAACTTATCTGCTGTTTGTTTTCAAATGATTTTGTTAGGTAGTCAGTTTTAAAGCATTGAATAAGATTTAAAGCTGTGGAGCATTATAGCCGAATCTCTGCATCCCTGCAGGGCACAGATGATGATTAGGAAAATCCTCAGGAGGGAATTTGAGTCAGTGTTTAAAGCCACATTCTGCAGAAACTTTAGCAGCGACACAGTCGGGGAGATTCTGGAATTGTCTGAATGCCCGTTTTGTTTCAACACTTCTGACACTTGCCATGCGAAAGGAAGTTTGAGACTTTCATGATTACTCTCGGTTTGGCATAAATCAATCCACACACATGCCAGACTCTCACATATCAGAGATTTTGCCAGACACAAATTGCCATTTTTTTGCTAGTAGTTTCTATTAAAATACTCAACTTACTGGAGTTTTAAAGTGATGAATCCATCAGTAAAGACACGTGCATTTCCTAAACCAAATCTTAATCTAGTACAACCATCAGTTATTGTAGGTTTTGTGATTTATAGAAAAGTTCGACTGATGCTAAACACATGAGTTTCTGTTGTAGTGACAGTAGTTAAATTTGACACGACCAAACACAGATAAATCCAGATTATACAGTTTTAAACAGCATTTTAATTCTTTTTTGCAGCTTTACATACCCAGCTGAGAGGAAACATTGTCAGAACATTGGCTAACATAACTCTAAAAGTTCTCTTAAAGTTATCAAAAACATTCTTGCAGTAACATTAGAATATTTTCTAACATTATATATAATATATATTAAAAACATTATTCTTAAGTTGTTTCTGGAAACTTTTAAAAAAATTTTATGATGTTTTTTAGAATCAAGCAACAATGTTAAAACAACATCTAAAAAACTGGACATTTGAGTGTTTCTAGAATTTAATAACGTAACATTTATCTTACTAAATGGAAACGTTAGGGAAACATTCTTACAACTTAAAATTGTTAGCTGGGGACCCCCAGGACTTCCAGACGCGCCTGTCCTGCACTAAGCACTAGTTCCTTCCTTTGAGGGTCCTTCAATTCTCTGATCTGTCCCTTTGAATTCTGCCCCATGACCACAATCTTTTCAAGGGTCTCTTAAAAGCCTGTCCTGTGATTGGAGGAAGCACAATCCAAACTGAAGTGCGTTTCCCACAAGCACGCCTGACTCCACGGCTGCCGCGCAAGTGTGGCGTCTCCAGAGCTGTGCCAAGCAGTGAGCTTACACTGAAAATGTGATCCTGTATTTGCAGGCATAATAAATAAATTGTTTCACAGCCCTGTGCCCGAGTGGGTTTTTCTGGAACGCTGGGACTGTATTCCTTGGTCTCATTTGCCAGTGAAGTACTTACTTTGGGTTTATCATGAGTCAAATCTGCGGTATGACACTGTATTTTTTACCCCAGTATTTCATCACATTTCAGAAACTATGAGAGTTACAAATATTCCTCAAGATAGAGTTTCTGTGCAAACACATGTAATTTAGTCCTTAAATCAGCAGACCGTGTAAAACCTTCTTTGACAAGAAGACTAGGTCTTCTAAATTGTAGGGTAGACCGCAGCTTTATCTCAGTTGTGACTTAATACTCTTTACAAACAAATACTGGATTTACTTGAGCATCTCACTCTACAAAAAAATGTGTGATTCTGAAAAGCTCTCCTGGTTTTTTGCCTCTCTGCTGGTTTGGCTTCTTCTCCAATGGAAATCTCAATGATCTCCTGCTGAAAAGACCACCAGCATGTTTCCGTGGACCCCGGCAAGAGATGATACCCGGCAAACAAGTAACATTGGCTAACGTTTTCTAAAAGTTCTCTGTTACCAAAAATGTTCTTGCAGTAATGTCAGTAGAACTTTTTAATGTTATATCATCAAAAACATTATTCTTAAATTGTTGTAGAAAAACATTACAGAATTAAAAACGTTTGATTAATGTTCATACAAGGTCTAAAAAACTGCACAAACAGTCCTAGAACTTTCAAAACATTTAAGATTTTGTTTTACTTAATGTAAACAGTAGGGACAATTTTTCTTAGTAATTCTAAGTAGAAAGTTCTCTAGGAACATCTCCAAGATCTAACCAGTTTTAGAACAACCAGCAAAGTTTTGCATGGTTGCACTGGTTCACCAGCTACATCACCAAACCAGCACTTTTATGGAAATTCATGTTGGTGTCTTTAGCAGGGCCGATATAGCAACATGCATTTAAAGAAAATAAATACCCATTTTTCACTAAATATGAGCTTCATACAACTACTGCTCTGACATTCACAAGTTTTAGCTGAACAACTTTTCGTTTACATAAAAGGCTTTTATAAAGGTCAATGCAACTGTGCGGTGGTCCTCTAAACCTGCTAAATCTTTCAGGATTATAAGATTTTCAGTTTTGAAAAACAATATTCCATTAGTTTGTGAGTCTGACAGCGGAAATGAAACCTCTTGTTGGGACAGTAATACGTTTGGCGTCTGAACGCCAGCACTGTGAGCTTCATAATTTAAACCTTTTACTCACACTGCAGATACGATCCGACCGATATTCCGATATAACGGTGGTTTCGCCAGCATTGTACGCCCAGTTCAATTATGACCAAACCACATCATTCTAACTCCCATCTAAACCGCTCAAAAACAGATAATCCCCATGGATATTATTTTTCCCAAACTAAACAAACGTATGCACATTTCTATGTTCGAATTCGCATTTTGTTTTTCGAATAACATTTGCTTAGAGAACACAAACACGCTGTGCCCTCATTTGACCCGACCCTTCTCTTCATTCTTCAGGGTTCCCTCGCCAGGCTTATCAAGAACTTATTGAGCATATCTGGGCAGTGGGCCACTTATCCAGCACCCTAAACCAGCCCTTTTAATAGTCACTTCAAATCCTCTCTTTTAAGCAGTTGGCTGAAAATGCAACTCCAGCGGTGCTTGAACCTTCTCTGAAGAGCCGACCAATCACAAAGCTGGAAAAAGTTGGAGTGTAGTGTTGAATAGCCAATTAGCACAGCTCTGCATGCTGATGAGGACTACAGAAAGAGTTTATCTTCTATGGAACTTCAGAGAAAGGCATGTCTACCTAATGAGAACCTGTTCACACAGCATATTTTCCTCTGTCCACATCTGACTGAAGTAAACTGCCAAGTTTTCAACTTACTTATTTGTGTACAGAGTTGAGAATTTAATACAGAGAAGGAGCGAGAAAGAAAATAAACACAAACTGCATTTATTTCTGCTTGTTTTACAGTAATCTATCTAAACTTCATATGTTTCCTGAAATTCAAACGCATGACCTTGGTGTCACAAGCACAATGCTCTACTAGTTGTGCTAAAGGAACCATTTATTGTTAAAAGCAAAAATGTTGCTTCTCAAGAAAATACATCTTTGTTTAATTTCTCAGTGTAGAATATTATCCAATAAGCTTGAATCACTTTCCACATTAACTTTAATTAAATCCTTTCAATGTCCTTGTCTTTTTTTGTTTATGTGGCTATTCTCCAAACGGTCTCATATCTGGACACAAAATGTAATCTGGATATCTGGTCTAATAATATTTCTCCTCATTATTATTGTCTCATTTATGCTGTAATTACTGATTTCTAAGGAGCATAAAATTGTGCTTCTTACAGTGTATGACACAATCTGGGCAACACAACACGGCTAAATGAGTTTCCATTTCTTAAGAGAGAGAATGATTATAGTACAGTCCCATAGAGATCAGCCCTGGCTCAAAATCCTTCACAGAATTTTATTAACTTTCTAAAGAATCAACCATGGAGGTTTATGAGACAAAGCTGTTTGAAATGAGGGTACCAAATGAAGTCTCACACAATTTTCTACAAAAAACTCAGACCTTCTAACTTGCTGTCGCATCTAAACATGCTTGTGCAGTGACGTGACTTTTTTCTGTAATTCTGTAATGTTTTAAAAATGCTTCATTAACTACTTAAAATAATTTTTAGAATATAATTTTTTATATGAAATATAACTTTAGCAAACATTCTACTAACGTTACTGCAAGAAATGTTTTTGATAACACTGAGAAAACTTGAGAGAATGTTAGCCAGCATTCTGAGAACGTTCCCTGTTAGCTGGATAGTTGATTATTTATTGTAAACTGTGAACTGTCTTGTCTGTCAAACTGAAATAATGAAACATGGACCTCAAAAGTAACTAATTTGCAGTTCTCTATAAAGGCAACAGTCCGTGCATCGTACAAATAACGTCTGACACAAAACATCAAGGCAACTCGCCATTAATTTCACTAGTTTGCTGATGTTTCTTTTATGAAGTTGTTAGCAGGTTAAGCTAAAATAAAAAATTCAAAGAAATCAGAATTAGATTATTTCTGTTTAGGTTTAAATAAATTATCATCCACACCATTGTACAAAGAAAATTCAACATTTTCCAACAAAAATACTCTCTGATTTCATTTAATAAACAATCATTATTCAAACACTCATGTTGTCACTGTATTACACACACACACAAACTAAAGAAAAAGCAGACACACTACACTTTCACTCTGCCACCTGATAATATATAAAGAGACACAGATCTGTCTGTAAATTTCCTCTGTGTTTGGGGGGCTGTACTATGGCAGTACGGCCCCCTGCTGCTGGGTGGCAGCGGGTTCAGATCACGGCCCCACAGTGTGACAGCGAATGATAGAAAGAGACAGAAAGAAAGACGCTTCTATTCACATCCAGTGGCAACATTAGCATATCTCAAAGAGCACGGCTGAAACGTCCTGACCACCTGTAGATACACTGCCATGAAATCTTTCTTCTGCCTGCTGTTTATTTCCTAATGAGGCTGAATGTAAAAGGCCAGAGCAGATGATGTATTCTGAGGTTGTGTGTGTGTGTCCTGTAAGCCACAGAGCTAAAGAGGAAATGAATGAGACCAGCGTGCTCCACACACGCATTGTGCTGCAGGACAGCGCGTGGGCTGCCTGTAAAGGCGTCTGCGAGGGGGTGGGCTGTGGGTGCCGCCCACTGCGAGACAATTGGCTGAGGTCTTGAGGGGGCAGGGTTTGCTGTGGACAGGGGAAGCCGGTGGGAGGTGGGTGGGTGGACATGCTTGCTCAGGGGTTGTCGACTCAAAGGGCCCCGAGTCCACTGACTTTAATACACTAGGTGCACTTGAGACAAGCTAGTAAAGAGCTCAGCTTTGAGACGTGCCTCTGTCTGCTGTTTATACGTCTTCTGAAAGACTGCAGCCAGGAGTTTCTGCTGAACTGCAGAGCGGACAGGACAGCCCAAGCGAGGAGGAGGAAACCAGCACAATCAACTCCTCTGTCATCTTTTTCCACAGCAAAAAGCAAAGGATTAAACTGCTCTTTAAAATCACTCCTCTCCACTGAACTGCACTAGAACTTCAGCAACATGGCAGAGCAGAAGAGGCAGGTGTTTCTGACCCAGGCTTTGACCCTCATGTTGGTTCTGCTCACCTCAACAGCTTCAGCCGATGAATACGACTATTACAGCTGGCAATCGGACAATTACCACACCGGCCGGTTTTATGCCAAGCAGCCGCAGTGTGTGGAAATTCCAGCAGACCTGCGGCTGTGCTATAACGTGGGCTACAAGAAGATGAGGCTACCAAACCTGCTGGACCATGAAACCATGCCTGAGGTCAAGCAGCAGGCTGGCAGCTGGGTGCCGCTGCTGGCCAAGCGCTGCCATGCCGACACGCAGGTGTTCCTCTGCTCGCTGTTCGCTCCCGTGTGTCTGGACCGGCCCATCTATCCGTGTCGCTCTCTGTGCGAGGCTGTGCGGGACAGCTGCGCTCCTGTCATGGAGACCTATGGCTTCCCCTGGCCTGAGATGCTGCAGTGTGAGAAGTTCCCCATCGACAACGATCTGTGCATCGCCATGCAGTTCGCCGGGGGTCACGCCACTCAAACTCCAGGTAGGACTTACGCTGTTACGCTGAAACAAACAAATTTTAGTTTGAGAGTTTTTTCATATACAAAACTAGAAAGAACTACGCTGAAGGGTTAAATATTTTCAACAAACTTACCATGTAATAAAAGTCAACCTTAAAAAATCTGTGACATCATTTGAGTTGCAAAACCTAGTTATACTATTTTTTAACAAAACACAAAAATCCACAAAAACGCTGAGTATCAAATGAAGGCATTTCTTATAATAATTTTCAAATTTAATCATTGTTTGTTTTAAATGCTATGCAGAAACATCAGTATTTGCTTTATGCGTTCAAAATTTAGAATCATTAAGTCTACAGAGTGGATCTACACAACAAACCCTATTGGCAGATTTCCTCTGTGTTTAGCTGGAGGGTCTTGAGTAAGTAAAATGAAGGGACGCTCTTGGACAGACAAAAAACGTTCCCTATCTAAAGCAAACATCTGATGAGGAATGTGGAGAGGACAGCCCCTGCTGCGCTCTGCCTCCCTGTCTTTGTTTAGCCCTGCATTTAGGTTTCCAATTAGCCAGGCAGCCCAACTCTTTGGATCAGTAATTAGTCTGAAACGTTGTAGATTACTCTGTCTGACTGAGACTAGAAGAGCTTTTGTGATAGACAGAAGACATGAAGCAAAGGAGAGCAGTTGGTGCTCAAGGGTTTGAGGGCTGTGTAGAGTAGAGCCAGCAGGTTAGAAAAACTAACTAAAGATCAAACTGAAGATGAACAAACCATTCTGTTTGTCAGCTTGTGTTATTATCCTAACAGTTTGTTCATAATTCTATATGACAAAAACACAACAACTGGGCTATAAAAAAATTGTATGATGCACAAGTGTGTCCCAAATAAAATTAACAACAGTGAGAATACAGCTTTAAATTTTCATGAGTAACAGCTAGTGTGATGAGGTGCATGTTTGTGTATTTCAATATGCATGTGTAAACCCAACTAACTAAATTTTAGCTTGTAAAATGTTTATCTAATATTTCCTTTAAGTAGCAAAAAAAGTAGCAAAAAGCCTAAAATGTTACTTTTTTCTAGGAACATTATTCAAATATTTTTAAAATGTTCCTCTAATAGCTTAAGAATAACATTTTTGATATGTAATGCGTAAAGATCGACATGTTACTGCAAAAACGATTTTGATAACTTTAAGAGAATGTTTAGAGAGCATTAAGCAATGTTCTGAGAACATTTCCTGTTAGTTGGACAACTGTTTTCTCTGCTAAAATTTGATGGATTACAATGTTCTCAAAAGAGTGGGGGGTGAAAAAATGTAACTCCACAACACAGTTTTCATAAGTTAAGTAGCTTGGCTTCTTTTGCAATAACAAGCTCCAATAACTGCAGCGAAATTAAAACAGCAAGACAGAGATCTATGAGAGCATATCAATAACAACCAAAGCTCTTCAGAACTGACATGACGCTGAGAGGAAACGAACTAACAGAACGAGGTGAAAGCGTTTCAGATCGCAGCTGCAGGGGAAAGTCACTCACAGCCAGTCATCTGTGTTTTGGTTAAAGTGCACATCAACGTGAAACTGGACTCTAGAGATAACATGACGGCACAAACCCTCGACTGACGCGGCCAGTCGCTCCGGCCGGCAGCTCCAACACACACAAGCGGCCCTGGAACATGAGGAGCTGTTTTTTCCCATGTGGTTTGAGGTGAAATATTGGGACGGGCCAGACCCAGAAAGACCCACAGACATGTTTCACGGACTGACACGACAGCAAATGATACATTTCACTAAATCACGTTTTAAAGGCGCAACAGCAAAGTTCTTTAAACAAACAGAAGACTTCATTCTTCAAATACCAGAGGAGACTATTTTCTTAATAGACAAATGCAAAAAACAAGCTGACCAATTACTTCTAATTAGACTTTAAATGGACAAGAGCAAGCTCAGAATACACATACAGGGCATTTTATGTTTGTGACATCTAATAAGCTTAAGCTTAACTCTCTAAAGTACTTTCTTTTATCAGCTTAATATGAAGAGACAACTAGAAGTAAGAAATTTGTAGGTTGATTTCCTCAAATAATATAAACACTGCAGCACTGCGGCACTATCAAAACATTGCTCTGTTTGTCGAAGCGCCAGTGGTTCAACCAATCGTGTGACTTCAGGGCGGGGCTATCTGTTTGGCCGACCAATGGAAGCGGACGGTAAACCTGTTTGAAAACAATAATTATGTTGCGATTCAGTTTAGTGATGTTAGTAGTCCAAAAACAACATGCTTTTAACTGCTTCAAAAATAGGATTTTAAGAAGACAGGTTTATTCTATGAGACAATATAAAATAAAATCTCAAATAAAACAAACACACAGGCTTGGATTTGAATAAATGTGTATTAGAATGTGTGCAGAGGCTCGGCTGCCCTGAGGGGCGACTCTGGGAGACTGTAAACCTGCCTCTCACTCCCCTCACTGCACATTTAAACAGACATAAATCACAGCACTTTTTCATCCTGATTCATGTTTATGTCCAAAGTGTTGCTGCTCATAACGTCAAGGGTCCAAATGAGCCATAAAATTATGACCTGTGCAGTTTAAACAGAACATTTTCCCTATAAACCCTGATGCAGAAAGTCACTGATGCGGAAATCTGTCAGATACGAGAAGTTTCTCAGAAGGATCTGTCCAGACTTAAAAGAGAATTCATCTTAAGTGAGAACTTTCAGCTTCAGCCCAGTCATGTACTCTTACATCCACAATGACAAACTCATTGAGAAGGTCTTTCAACGCTTGTGCTGTTCTTTCTCCATCTAAGACACTGTAAAAAGATAGATGACCTTAGTCTAACATCAAATTTTATACAGTTACTATGCAACCAGAAACTGTTGCATGACATGACCCATCAACAGCCAATCAAAAACTGTGATGCTTGAAATACAGTTATTCAGAGCGAAAGTTTGGACAAATGACATTTGACTGTGGGCGGAGCTACTCTGCACTATTGCACTGGAAAATATTATTTCTAGCTATTTTTTTTAAATATTCAAAATGTAATACACTTACATATTTGGCAGACGCTTTTATCCAAAGCAACTTACAGTGAATTCAATGTACACATTTTTTTTTTATCAGTACTTTCCTGGGATCAAACCCACAACCTTTGCGCTGCTAACGCAATACTCTACCAGTTGAGCTACAGGAACACAATGTTCCTGTAATGATTGATAAAAGAAACACTTCTTCGTTAAAATACTGCCATATAAGGCACATCCTTAGGTTACCTGACAAACAAGTGTCTTTAAAATGCTTATGCATTGTAAAACAGTTAAACATGAACAAAGAGCTGAGGTAAAAAAAAAAAATCTGGTCAAAAGGGTCATAAACTGCATGACACACATTTGAAACAATCTTCTAGGAAATTTCAAAAACGGATTACAAAATTAAAAGAGAATTCATTAGCGTGAGATCATTCAATCTCTGAACTGCTTCTTGCTGAAACACAGTTTGCAGATTTGCCCGGGCTCAGTCCCCTGACAAATGCTTTGGCTCTGTTTCTGCTAGGCATCCTGCCAACAAACCACCCTGCAAAATAGAATAAATCGCTCTGCAGTGCAAATAAAATGTTTTGGTGTCGTTCGCTAAGGTTCACTACAGCCCGTGAGTTAGCTTGTAAGAATCTGACTCTCGTTTTGTGCAAATACAGCGCGCACCATCTCGTCTCCCGTCCTCTGAATATATAATGTTTGGGAATTCCTGCTTGAAAACCAACTGACGGTTAACTCTTACATAAGGGTTCAACTCCCCACGACCTGTGCACTGAAGCCTGATGAACTTTGACCCCTCCTCTCATTATCTGCTGTGGTGGCTCTGCTTGAGGCTGGGGTGATAAACTCTGACCCTTGGTTTTTAACCTGGAAGGGGCAGTTTGGAGATGAGCCATGTAAGTTCTTGTTGCCAGATGCTTTTGCTGTGTTAGCTTGAGGGAGAGATATCAGATCTGCACTGAACAAATGACAAACTCATATTCTCAGCTACAACAAACATCATCATGTGGTTGGCTTTGGTGAAGAACTTACCAGCTAACAGGGAATGTTCTCACAACGTTCTCTAAAACTTTCTTTAACTTTTCTCAGTTATCAAAAACGTACTTGCAGTAACATTTACAGAACAGTTTTAATGTCTTATATCAAAAATGCTATTCTTAAGTTGTTAGTGTAATGTTTTTAAAAATTTACATAATTAAAAAAATGTTGAATAATGTTCATATAACCAAGCAATAATGTTAAAACAACATCTAAAATCTGGACATTTTGAACATTCCTAGAACTTTCAAAATAACGTGTTTCTAACATTTGTTTCTTAATGGAAATGTTACGGAAACGCTCTTACAACCTATGGTGTGAGCTGGGTTCAAGCTCACTTCCAGCCAAATTGGTCATGGTTTGTTCCATCAGAAACACCCCACAGGGACTGAACAGAGGTTTCTGTTTTTGAACTGTATAAAGAAATGACTTTTCCAAATCTTCACAAGCCACATCCTGAATTCTTCCTAATCACTCTGCTTAGCAGACCAAATATGAGACTTAAGTCCAGAAGCTACTACAACTGGAAAACACAGCCTGTTATGAATATCAAAACAAATGAGTTCCCTCTACAAATCAAAGACAAATAACAAAATCTTCATCACACGTTAAAAAGTGATTAGACCAAAATATTCATTAAAAGTCTTTCTGTGTATAACCTGTCCAAAACCCCTCTAAAACCATCTAACAGACCAGCCTGACCAAACTGGAAGACCAGCTAAGACCAGCGTCCTCTCCAGCAAGATCCTCATATATCTATCAACTTTGAGAAGATAATGTACAACTGTTTGCATGTGCCAGCGAACATATTCTGTCAAACTGCAGAGAAAGATGTTTTCACAGTGACCTATTAAAATTCTACCTCTGCGATGAGTTTTTAAAACATCCTCAGACATTTGCCGTGGCCAGATACATTTGTCTTTAAAAGGCTGCTGGAATATTGAGCGACATGCAGCAATTTCTGGGCTTTTGTAGATGGTCAGAAGAGATGAATTAGAAACAGAGTCGGTACGTGTTTTCGCAGTGATGAACCAGTTAAAAACTTCTTCAGTGAGGAAATAAAAGCAGACTGGCGAGATTTCTCCCTCTCATGGCTTCAGTAGATTAAGCTCCATTAACACTGGCCTGCAGCCCTGCATGAGTCCAGCACAGTTATGGTTCCCTATTCTTCTCCCTGCACGAAAACCAACACGCTTATTTCTGTTATGAACAAGCACACTAGAAGAGATTGTGTTACACTGGTAAACCAATAACTGTAGTAATCGTGAAACACTTCATTCATCGTGCAAGTCCAAGATTGGGATGAAAGGTATTTTCTGTTCTGCACTGAATAAATCTTTCAATGAACTCGCTTGCCATTATCAATAAATTCAGTTACATTTGGTGAAGTCATTTTACAGTTCTGAGCTTTATCTACCTTTTCCATTTTCTACTTAACAGTTTCTTTAACAAATGCAATACGACAATATGGACACAATGATGTGTGCACCCTCTAGTGTTCAAACAGCAAATTCTGTTGTCAGTGTAAAATAAATGGTCCAGTTAAACTGACCAATCAATGTCTTATTATATGCATAATGCATTTTAAACATGCATGAAAATCCGACGGCACGTTTGCATTGCAGTGGCAAAAATCCGCCGAACGCTGCTCCGTTGTTCACTTACGTCATGACGTCATACGCTGAGCATAACCATGACGCCAGCAG
>JAZGTK010006798.1:0-20257 GCA_036877625.1 Ambastaia sidthimunki | reverse complement strand
TTTTTTCCTCTGAGAGTAGAATGCAATGTAGCCGTGGTAATTTTTTGAGGTCTCCCCCAGTTTGGTTTAGCTTAGACTTTGAATCACAGGACTGACAACCTTATTATGCAGCATGCTTGTTATTGATATTACTCTGGGCTCCGTTGCCATGGCCACCACACAAGAGACATTTAATTTTCTCTCCTCTATCATCATTATCTATGAGACCATCTGTTGTGCAAAATGAATTCAGCCTCATTTGCATGACTGATAAGTGCATTCTTTATCTACTGAGCAGAAGGTCATATGCCATGGGTTTGGAGGCGGTAAAGGAGAGACAGAGAGATTGTGTGTCTGTGTGCGTGTGTTTGTTTGGGAGGTTGGACAAGCAGGAGTGTGAAACATTATTAGCATAGATGCTTATTTTGGTGAGATTTTGGTGCCGATACCTCAAAAAAATCTGTATAATACAATTAGGATTCAGTTAGATTCAGAGGTATATTGTCAATATTTAGATATTATGTGCCTAGTTTACACAATCAGTTACATACTCACAAATGCAACTCAAATATATAACATAAACGTTTAATTAAACTTTGAAAATGGTACACCCTGTATCCCAATTGGGATTTTTTTAATAAAGAAAAGTAAATCATGGGGGGAAAAATCACATGAAATCAATCAAGCTTATGATGACAAGTCAAAGTCTTGTGCTATTAAGTTTTGTGCTAAAATGTGCAATAGTGCAAATCACTGAGGTGCTGTAGTTGTAGAAAAATACATTAATTAAAAAACAATCAATGTTTAAAAAAACTGTTAAACTTAACATACATTTGATTTCAACACAAACCTTGAAAAGGGTTCTGTCAGGTATGTCAGTGTTGAGAAAGAAGGCTGGATTTAAGGCAAATTGCATCCAACTGCAATTCAGCATAATGAAACACTGTATGGATGATTCTGGTCCAGAAACCTGGTGCTGCTGAAACTCCTATTTCATATTACACCAGAATGTTTGCACAAAGAGCATATATACAGTACATTTTAATATATTTGCATTATTCATTCAAACCAAAACAGAAAGAGGAAATTGCTTGCAGAAAAATGCTATGAAATTCTGACTGGCTCTAGCCGATCACAGCTGTATCACCCCCCAGATCACAAGCTTTCAAATCACAAACCTCCATAAAATCATCTGCTGTATTTCTCTGAAAAGCTTCCAGCTGTATTTCAGTAAGATGTCAGTAAATAGAGGTGATATAGTGTGAGGTCATGGGCTGTGAGGCTGTGCTGTGTGACTGGTTAAGCATAGTCAATATGAACTATATGAGGCTATCTTCTTGCTGAATACTTCAAGCAGATCTGCATAGTCAGATTGCATTATTAACAAATGCTTTATAAACAGTTCATCAGGGTCCCTAAGAGTAAATGAAGAAACAGAAATGGCATTTCTCCATGAGGCACGTTTCTCTTACAGTTACTATTGTGATGAGGTCATGATTTCATTTTTGAAACAGGCAGCGATAGGAACAAATTGTGCTGTTTTTAGCTTGCATTTTCCAAATCTGTTTTATAGCAGTTTAAAGTTTGTATATCAGTTTATCGATACATCAGTTTTCCCAAAATATTCTAACTGTCCCTGGGGGCTCCATACAGTCATGATAATAAGCCTTACACTGTCTTTTCATTCAGAATTATAACTGTACAAGTGTAATCATTAGTAAATAAATACAAACACAAAATGTCAATGATTTGGTATAAAAATGAGAGATAACAGATATAAAACAACCGCCCAAACTGTGAGTCATCAGCTGGATCCTCAATCACTGAAAAGT
The DNA here is from genome assembly GCA_036877625.1 of Ambastaia sidthimunki. NCBI lineage: Eukaryota > Metazoa > Chordata > Actinopteri > Cypriniformes > Botiidae > Ambastaia > Ambastaia sidthimunki. Next base: position 18,446 of record JAZGTK010006798.1, on the reverse strand, counting down.
TATTAAAAATATGAGTTATTTTTCTATCTTCAAACAATTGTTTTAACAACATTTGAATCATGAGTTTATATGCTTCTGATATGTCCTTTACTTTTATTCATCTTAAAGCTTTTCATTTTTGCTTGACTAAATATTGTCTGGACTACTGCAACTGTTTTCCTGACTGTAACAGCTTATTTCAGATGGACTGGCATGAGCTTTCACTACAGTGATGTCACTGATTTAGTGTGTGAGCAGAGGCAACACAAGCCTCAGAGTTTCAATCTGGAGAGCAAAGCATCAAAAGTTCATGCATTCATTGTTTGATGTAAAAAACTGATCACAAAACTAATAATATTTACTTTACCTACTTTATCTATTTACCTACCTCTAATTGTAAATATGGACATAAACTTTTAATATAATAGCTACATATTTAATTACATAATTATATGTAATTTAAAAGAAAAAATACTTTACCTGTATAAAAAATATTGAATTACTATCATTTGTCATAATTACATAATACTTAAGATAAAATTTTCAATTCAATTTTATTTATATAACGCTTTTTACAATGTTACATTGCTTCAAAGCAGCTTTACACAAAATACTAAGATATATTTAAAAAAAAAAAAACATGCATTAGAAAAAATTCAGACATTCTACACAAAACATGGTATTATTGCAGAAATTAGGTGCAATTCTTATTGAAGACGAATATGAAGGATAACAACTGATTATAGATATTGTTTGTATTTTAAAGTTTTCAATCCAATTAAACAGTAAACTACTGTAAAAAAGTTATTTGCTGTATTTGTATTTTTACAGTGAGTCATAACCTTAAACATGCAAAAACATACAAGGACTGTTATGACTAAACTGTAATTATAAAAGCATTTATAATCTTTCTACTTCACCATCTTTGATGTTTTTTTAACTGAGCTTGTTGCAGTCTATTGTGGGTTTTGCCTTCACAGTAAAGGAAATGTAATGACCAGAAAACATGGAGCAGCAGGTTCGATGTGCTTATTTAATCCAAAAGTGAGACAAAAAATGTAAATTATGTAGACAAATATACATAAACAATAACCAACAAATTGACCATGGAAACACAGGGGTATATATACACAAAACAAGGAACATCTGGACACAATTAGGGTAGGGTAACACTAAAGACTACAAAGACCAGAGACATGGACTACAAAACATGACTTCAAAATAAAAGACGTGACACAAGAATAAATAACAAATTGTCCTATAACTCTGAATTATTTTTACATGTGTGATGTTTTAAAATACAGTCATACATAGAATACAGTGCTGTTACTATGGTGAGGGACCACAATAATTAGACATGCTTGGCTGCGATGGGCTCATAGAGTTCAGAACAGAGCTTTGCACCTTCAACTGCTTGTTATCATGTGTCATATTGTCATCCAAACACATTATTAATTGATATAAGTGAACATGTAACTGGAGATATTAAATTAAAAATAAAAATTGGAACTGTCACCCACAAAAATAAAGTAGCACTATATGACTTAATAGTGCAGCGCTAATAGTGCAGTGAGTGTGTGAAGAAGAACAGCATGGCTTTTGTCTGGGAGGAGAGGCTATATCTGCTCTAGCAGGGGGAGCTGGCTGGCCGTGTGAATTGGCTGCTTTCTAAGCCAGTTATCTTGCCACTCCACGGTGCTGGTGCTTTGCCAGGACTCAGGGCTTTGGGTGAGGGAGTCTCTTCTGCAGATGTGATGTATGCTTGTAAATCCCTAATACTAGGTTAAATACAGCAGACGAAATAAGCACACGCACATCACTCAACTCTAGAGACCGCAAGGCCTATGGAAGGCAATAATGTTACGAGCAGATACATGCAAACACACGAGTGAAAGAACGAGTGAGAGAGCAAATTCAGTCTAGGATACAGAGAAGGCAAAAGCATCCATATCCTACCTCCTCGCACACTTGTTTACCCAAGATCACACACACACACACACACACACACACACATGCTCACGCACACGCATTGGTCCTGTGGCAGCAGGAGGCGTGATGATGAGCATTGTGCTTCTGCTTTATTGTTTGCATGCGTGTCTGCGTGGAGATCTGCGTGCCGAGCTGAAAATACCAGCGTCACGCTGAGGGTAAGATGTGCTCCTTCCTGATCTCAGCTCTGACTCACATACAGACATACTCATTTCCAATCTCGTCCACACTGTCGTCTTCAGTATGGCAGCCACATCCTTGCATCTCTTTGCTCCGCCTCACTGGTGCTACCCCCATAGCATGCCTTCTTTTTTTTCAGCTCTCTCTCTTTCTCTCTCACTCGCTCGCTCTCTTTCTCAGCTCCAGGCCCATTGGTTGCTGCCTTCAACCATTATCTCCACTCTTGCCTTCCTGGCTGTCTCTGTGTTTCTCTCCGTCCTTCTCATGCTCCAGTCTTCCTTTTTCCTATGAAGAATGATTAGTATACGGGAGACCAGAACAATTTTTCAGCGTGAGTGAAGAAAAATCAGAGGAAGAGCAGAGAAAGAGTAAAATACAACCAGGAGCCAGAGGAAAGTTTGAGCAACGGCAACGTTTTGAGACTGGTGGGTCACTTGTGTTTTTATTTCCTGTTGGATTGATATGCGTCGATCAGATTTAAGAGTGTGGAGCTCAAACTAGTGTGTCATTTAAAATACAGAATAAAAATACAGTTGTTTCTACTTTGAGAAGAACATATTTTCTGTGTAATAATTCAGAAATGTATATAATGTATGAAAGGGTACCTTAGCACATTTTACAAGTTTGTTTAGAAATACATAAGCATGCATGTACAGGTTTCTTGTTTAACCACAAAGCTACGTTACTAATGCATTATTGAGGTACAGTAACAGTACCTTGGGTCTGGCGTCTCTGCTAAACCCTCACAGAGTTTGTGTTAATGTGGATGTTGTGGCGGGTAAACATGTCTCTGAGGTCACCAGCTCTGGTGCTTTGTCGAAGCTTCTCTGGGGTTAGTTTGTTGTGTAAAATGGCACAGAAGGACAATCTATACTGTTGGCTTCTGTGTTTGAATTACTGTACCAAAGCTGGAATATTCAAAACATTGCTTGTTGTGAAAGCTGGAAAACTTTTGTTTACTTAAGACAATTGTTCAGGGAAGAACTTTTCACAGATCTCTCAAAATCAAATTTGTATCTTATTATAACTAGATTTATAGATATAGAAGAATAATAGAAGAATAATAGATTAGAATGTTATCTTGTAGAACATTATCTTTATTGTGATAAAAGTGAGAACTGTATTAAAAGTAACAAACAGCTGAAATAGTAACATCATATGATGTGGTTTCAGCCGCTGTGCTATGAGCCACAATAAAGTTCATTTAGCCACAAAATTAAAACAGTTACAGTGTTTATCTTCAGTCATCTACCTCAGTCGTGTATTATATGAAGCAAACACACTGTAAAGTTGAATGTAATTCAGTCCAGTGTTCATGGCAGCGCACTGTAATGTAGAATTGAGTCTGTAATGTAGATTGTGCACTTTAGTGTGTCCTAATGATGTACATTATAAGACTACCCCTTCACACACATACACACACTGAAATATTGAGAAGCAGAATGGTGTTTATTCTATATTATGGTTATAATTATATTTTTTGTTATGTTATGTTGTTATATTATATTATAATCATTATATTATATATTATTCTGATTATAAATCAAATTGATAATTAGGGATATTAGTAAATGATATATGGATAACCAAAAACATTTTTAGCCAAAGGTTAAGTTTAGCTGCCTACAATGTGTATTAATGTTGGATTGTAAAATATATGTTGTAGAACAGTTTGTAGTGTATTTTGAGATGTTAACAGTAGAAGATGAGTTTTGAAGTAATACATATATTACAGTAGCTTGGCATTACCGTGTGGAATGCTGGACTGAATTCCTGAAAGACTGTCCTCACTCATTTACTCTGACTTGAGGTTCAGGAAAGTCTGCTCACCTGTGACAGCCTCTGCAGGAGCCCCCCAGACTGCAGGCACATGAGAACCTGTGCTGAGCCAATGCAATAGCACCCAAACCACCTTGAACATCTAAAACCTCTTGTAATAAAGAGCAATTGCTGCACATGATCAATTTATTCATCTTGTCTTAATGTTTTCTTTACACTAATCTATTATAATGCTTCAGAAGACTGTAGAAGAATCTAGTGTATGAAACATGAAATGTTGTCATGCTGATGTTTTGTTCTGTGTCTTGATGGATGTGGTAGTAATAACCAAATCAACGGTTTGGTAGCTCCCGGCAATAAAAACAAAAATCATGAAACTCAACCGTTTGTTAACCCATTTGACTTTTTTCACCAACAAAATAATAGGGACAATAAACATATTATTTTTTTACACATTTGGCTGTGGTTGTTACAAAAAATAACTAAATGTGTACAAAACAGGATTAAACCTTCAGAAGACATGAGTGACGTCTATATTTAGCTGCAGTGTGTATGTGCCGGAGCTCATATCAAGTGTTCATGTGTCCTGTTGTTACTGTTATTACTGTTATTACATTAAAACAAGAAAATCTGACTTTTTTATTCTGTAGAATATCAACAAAATACTGTATAAAAAAGTATCAATATTGATGATCACAATATTAATCATCAATATTTGAATCTGTTTTGTGATTACACATAATCAGTGTATAGACATCTTCAAAGTAATTACATATAAAAGAGACTAAACAATTTCACTGTTATTTTATTACAAATTTAATGTCTACAATATCTACAAAGTTTATTAAAACCTGCGTATTCATCCGGTCAAATGTTCAAACATTGCTAAATATTCATAGTCACTGAATGAAACTCTGTCAATATTTTCAGTTCTTTTGGCAGTGAACGGCTGACTGACTGATGGTTATTAGGTGTGAAGGCCATATTAGTAACTGAAATCACGCCAACGATACGTGACATTCTCCAACCATCGTCTCTGTGCAAGATTTTGCTGTAAGCCTTCGCCATCACGATCCAAATCCAAACGTGATCTATATCTGAGCAGCCAGGCCAATTAAAAATCAATCTTGACTTTGGTGCAGGGCTGTAATTGGGAGTGTGGAGTATGAAGAAGATGGGTGATTAATACCCGTGTTCACCTCCTGCCACAACACACACCCGCAGACATTCATCTGGCAGGCGCTTGCTAACCTGTGCCGTGCAGTAATGGCGTGACAGTCACGCAGTGTCAGAAACACAAAGATTTGCATGAGTTATGTTCTCTGCAGGCGTGTGATAGAGCGGCGGTTAGTGGTGAACTGCACAGACAGCCGGATTGCAGCAAGGCAGCACTGGAGCCGTCTAGTTCACTGGAAAGAGGGATTAACACACCGTTTCTTTGAGGGCTGAATCTTCTTTTGACCGGGTTTAGTGGTTCACAGCTGAAGAGAGCGCGTGTTATTCACTGCATCTACATTTTACTCTATCAGTTACAGTAACTGATGGTTATATGGGCTGGCGACTCATGATCAGTTTTATCTGCTTTATTGTCATGTTCATGTCAACATTTTTGGCTGTGTTGTCCTGGCACCTGCAGTTCTATGGCTATATTTGTAAAGGACATTTCCATTCAACTCAAACTATTTTTGCAGTATGTATACTGTGAGTAGTTTACATACAGTATGAGCCGTATACAACAGACCTCAATGCACTTGACTTAAGCCGGAAACAATATCATCCACTTTACAATCTCTTTCTTGGTCTATTATTTGCCAGAATTGACATTGAAAAGTATACCTTGGTACCATCTTAAACAATTGTGTAGTACATAAAAAGTCACTGTGATTTTTTGTTGCTCCTGGTACAACATTTTTGTCGAAAAACATAGTCCTAACCTAAACCCTACCCATAATACATTTACTAACCATAATTTACCCTACCAGAGGGAAATAAAATGTTGATAAGAATATATGCAAACCCCTAGCCCAGTCCTAAGCCTTAACCTAATATAAACCAGAAACCTAATCCTACAATCTAATTTGGATCTAAAGTTTTGGACAATCTAATCTAATCTAATCTGGTAGAAATGTTGTTCCAGGTCCAACAATGATCTTGATCCAGAAACATGTGCTAAACTTATAATGTGTCCTGTGACAGTATATGAATTATCTGTATGTATACAATACATAGCAGACTATGCAATGTGCCTGATTTGATCTTTCATTCCAAGTCTTACAAACAGACCAGAGGCAGCAGGTTCATTTAAAATGTCAAACACCTCGAATGTAGACGAGAGTTTGCAACTGCGGGTGGAGGTCAGACAACTCTCACTTTTCATAGCTGACCAGCAACCTGCATGAGACAGATATTACACTCAGGAACACATTTGAAATTCTGATGCTTTTACATGAAGATGAATACATAGAACAAATAGTCCAATGTAATTATGGAAATATTATTAATATCATGTTATATACAGAGATGTTGCGTTTTTTCATGGTTTCCCATGCTACTTCATAAACAATAAATAGTAGGTTGTGTAAAGTATGTATTTGTCAGTGAGCAGTACGCTTGTGTTTTATTTTGAGCACAGCCCATGGCAAGTACAGATCTAGCTGATATGGGCTCATGTGCTGTAGAGCCGTGTGAACCCTGTGAGATATCATGTGATGCTATAATACAAAGCTGCCTGATAATCTCCAGTATCATGAGCAACACACTGTACCCTATTCTAAAATTCAGACATTAGTTCAGTTAGCATATAATGCAGATGGACATGAATGAGATGTGGATGTAATCCATTCACCCATCCATCAGTCGATGTTCTCCAGATGAAGACAGCCTCTGAAAATGACGGTCCTGGAAACACCAGCTCCTCAGAAATGCTAACGCAAGAGTTCTCCTGAGATTTTTATCTGTGTTAGAATCTTAATGACATTTGTTCCGTATGTCTGTCAAAAAGTGAAGAAAGGTTACAAAGACAGAAATTGTTGTAATCATTGGAAATTCATATTGAGGATATTAAGGGTGGAGAGCTCTTATTATAGCTGCTTACAAATCAGATTTGTCAGGTTTGATCACTGTGATGTCTTCTAGTCACGACTGTTGGGCAAATATTACTGTCTTCAATGGATAATTCATCACGACAAGTGACACCACTGGAAATAAATGCCAGGATTGACTGAATATATATCTATATATATAGTGCTGTGCAAATGTCTTTGGCACATTTGTATTTATATTTATTTCACCCCAAAATGGTTTAAACCAGTTAGTTATATCTGTTGCTGTAGTGTGTAGATGGAAAATTAGTTTATGATTCCAAACAATCCTTTTGCCATTAATTGTTATAGTCCATTGAGATTTTTTATGTGCACAAGAGGTCTAACAACAGTCAGTGTAGACCTCTTGTGTAGACATCTCACCATCATCAAGTCTGCCTAGTAAGATCAGGTTACACGAAGAAACAGAAACAACTGAGACAGACTAAATCCAGTAGAACTGTGGTAATGTCTCCAAGACGCTTGAAGAAATCTATCTTCAAAGCTATTGTACTGTGAAAAGTTTTAGCCACTTGTGTTAAAGTGCTGTAAATGTCATATCAAAAGATTTTAGTTATCAATTACTAAAGTGTATTAACTAAATCAAATCAATATTTGGTGTGACCAACCTTTGCGTTTAAAACAGCTTTTTCTTAGGTAAACTTGCACACAGTGCGTCAGGTAGCTTTGCAGGTTGGTTCTTGGAATTAAAACAACATTTAAAACATTTTTCAAAGCTCTTCAGCATTATTCACCAAACAAGTCTGTCAGATATTATGACGCTTGATTCATGGAGACATACACACTGTAGAACATAAATTGCACACTTTCCTGACAACAGCAACACTAGAACCTATTACTAACAGATCCAAGTGTAATGAACATACATCATTGTCATACAATAGACAGTTTCATAGTGACCAACGGGCAAGTGTACTGACAGCAGAGTTAGACATCACAGGGCAGACCAGAGTCTAGAAACTTCTAATACAGTATATGAGAAAATATTATTGGACTTTGTCATGATGAGAGGATTTTTTTTCAAGTTTTTAAGAATATTGAGCTTTGTTTAAAAAATGTGAAGGCATCAAACAACTCAATGACAGATCGATAAAATCAAACTGAGGTTGTCAGAGAAAAACTGTCATACCATTTTTACTATTTAAAACCATGAAAAAGGTCAAATGTTGAAATCTGTCAGCTAACACTCTAGGTGACTTATTGTTGAATGCATCTCTTTTCATTGTGCCAAAACTCTGTTGCGTTGAAATTACTCATCTAGCTACAAGTGTGATTACATATAGTTATTGATTTCTTTTCTTCTGCTCTTTTGGCTTTTAGAGTGCCTTGATGGCTCTTTTTGACATTTGTTAGATCTACCCATTGACTGAATCTACTGTTCCCCATGCTAACATGCTAACCATGATCACCAAGTATGATCCCAAATAAAACTCTTTCTCTTTCACATCTCAACATTTCAGGAAAGACAGAAAAGTACAAATGCTTAGCCAGTTCTTTGCAAGCATACTATGCTAACAAACCTACTTTAATAGGCAATAGTTGCTGTTCAAATGTCTGTCACATTAAACTAGATGTGTTGTCATTCCAGTAGCTAGTTATAAACAAGTTTCAAGATTAACTAACCAACTTCCTTATCAAGACTCGATTCAAACTGTTGTACCACCATGACAGTAGTTAACCAGACAAAGAATACTAACCATAGAGGTATACAGTTTACACTAAAATTTGCTGATTTATGTGGCCCTAGGATGTGTGGGTGGGCCCGTTTCTCTGGGTCCAATGAGAAAGCTATTCTTCAGAAAGTCTTAGTGGGCCATCACTGGTCAAAGTGCCTGGGACAATGTTTAGTGTAATTTTGTACAGTACATTTCAGGCGTTATGTGTTTTATTGCTAAGATCATAAGTTTTCTAACATGACAAGCCCTCTGCCCAAATAGTCCTTCCCCAAGCTCATGCTATTGGTTAAGGCACTGTTGCTGTTTCCAACTAGATGGGCTGTTCAAGCAAAGTGTACAAATTTCATATTTCAGGTTCAATTTCATACTCAGGCCTGATTTCTTTGCCCTGCCCTGTGCTATGGCAGCATCATGGTTTGTGCATGCAAAGCGAAGAGAAAGAGGTGGTGAGAACCAAAAGGCAGAGAGAGATGAAAGTGGGACCCAGGGGTGCCTTTGTCAGCGATTTTGAGAAGAGGCGGATGAAACCCCAGGTGCATACTTGAATTGCCCTACTTCCAAGAGCTGCCTCAGCCCTGCAGTTTTTGGTTCTTTAGCAGACAACACTGCCTCACTCTCCTACCACCTTTTGCCATTTGAGCAAACAATATTCACAAACTAGTCAACGATTTATTGATATCCTTTATTCTGTTTGTCTACAATGGTACTGCATTGTTGGTAACCTAGCTACTGCTTCTGTACAATAACTCACGAAGAGCTTAAGTCTAAGATCAAAGAATAACATTAATGACATGTTCCACTGTCTATCTGAAAGCAGAGGAAGGTGCTGCCCTCATCTCGCTTTGACCTATTTTATGTAGCTCTGCCCAACACTTGCTGTTTAGAGTTCCAAAATAGCGCAGGAAAAAATAGTTCAAGCTTATTTCCATCTTGCATAACAGGCTGAACGTATTGGCCAGCCATCACACAGCATAAACTTAAAGTAACATAAGCAGGCGGTTACACCCTTAAAAAAGGGTGCTTCACGATGCCATAGAAGAACCTTTTTGGCTGTATGGTTCCATAAAATAAATTAAAATACTTCTTTGTAGTGGAAAAAAGATTAGAACAAGATAAGAAAGAAATTGTTATTTTTAAGAACTTCTAACTAAATGGTTCTTGGTGGAACCAAAAATGGTTCTTCTATGACATTGCTATGAATAACCTTTTATAGCACCTTTTTTAAGATAATTGTGCCTGGGAGTTTTCACATTTTTGCTGCACTGGGGTTAGTATAATGTGCCTATTTATCCATTATTGGGATCCCTGTGGTGTTTGAGGAAGGTCAGGGATTGATGAGAAGGTTTTGGTCCACATAGCGTCAGGGTTCAGCAGTCACATGCGTTTCAGGATGTGAGAAGCAACAGTTTTGTTTTTGTGAACACAACATCCAAAGGCAGAAGAAGTGAGGGGCATAACAGCCCTGGTAACCTAGACTTTCCGTCTGTGATGCATTCTCCCTTCTGAGCACAGGCGGCTTGTCTGTGTGCCGTTTGCAAGATTTTCTCAGTGTTTCTCTCTGTTTTCTCCCTGTTCCCCCCCCCGGACATGTGAGGACATTATTGTGCACACACGCAGAGGTATGTAATAGCAGCGTTTATGAGGCAGCGAGCTCTTCAGGTGCCCCTCCTCACAGGCAGCTGTATGTTACTGCACCCGCCACTATTGCACTGCTGCGTTTGTCAGACTGGCTGCAGGGCATCTTGAGAAGGGTGGGGCAGTGCTGATGGTGGGGGGCTCTGTGACAAAACTCATTTATGTTTATAGTGTTTATGAAAAGTGAAAGTCTAGCAATGCCTGTCTGCACACCCCTAGTGATTCTTCAGTCAGTCTTGCTCATCTCCAGGTTCCTGACTGTGGCTATTCACTTGATTTGGTTACAGCTTCACATTTTGTAACTCTAGGTTTTAACACTCAAGACATTTAAACTAATAATAAAATGCAGATAGTTCTGCAACAAAATTGTCATACAGATATAGCCACTGCTGTAACAGAAAATGCATGTCAGCTGTTGTTTTTCATTATACCATAATATTACAAAGCCCTAATTAAAACACAATATCACATTTGAAGGTTGCTGAGGTTTGGCAGAATCCTTCAACATAGTGATAAAACAACACCACAGAAACATTTGAATATGTTGAATAGCTGTTATGTGGCTCGGTTGGGGATTTAACACCATTTGGAAGCAGAGAGAGTAGCATCACATCCTGATAAATGTTTGTCTCCATCTTCTACAGCTGCTGTACATGAAAGATTCATATAGCTGTAAAAGCATCAGGGCTGCGTTAAGTGTTTTCTTACTCTTCCATGTCCCTTTCTTACCATTTTCTCTGTTATATAACATCAAGTGTTAGTTTGAAGAATACATATGAAGGCTCCATTTGAAATGCAGTTCTTATTAACATCATGTCTACACTGGCTGTTGATGTTTTTGTGGTTTGACTCACTTGTTTGTCTGACTGAAGGGTTTGTTTTAAGCGTGAAGGGCACTAGATTGTGTCATGCCTGGCAGGCGCTCCTCTCTGGATGCATCTGCCTAAGTGCGGAAACTTTTCAGGACATGTTTGAGAAATGCAAGGCACTCCCCATTTTCCTATAGCCTGAGTGAATGCCAATGTGTATGAGAATTATTATCCAAAACTCTGACATTCATACATTTGCTAACCACTAATCCACATCTGTGCAAGGCAGTTCATTATGTCATGCTGAGCGTGCTGCGTAATTGTGTGAATGACTGAAACAACTAGTTATGCCTGTGTGAGGCTCACTGCCACTGTGTTGCTAGGGCATTTGTTATGGGTTGTTAAGGTAGTATGATTGGTTATTGGTATGAGTGGTTGCTATGCCATTACTAAGATGTCCTGGATGGTTGCTAAGTTGTCCCAAGGTTCAAAATAGCACATCGTCAAGACTGTGGCCCAGTTCTGATCTCTAAATGTGGCTCAGATTTCTCATTTAAATCTGTGAGATTGTTTTCCCCATTTGATCACCCAACAGGGAAAAATCTATAATCTAATCAGTTAGAAAAGTAATGGCACACCCAACAACCCATGTGATTTAAGGTCATGTGCATATCACAAACATTGTGAGATGATTTACATGCCAAAGTTAAGGAATTTTGGTAGGATTGTTCAAATCCTTTACCCCAAGTATGAGCAATAGCCACATTGTTGCCTTAGCAAGCACCAATACCAATCATATAAGCTTCATGAAGTTTTAAACAAGACATGCTGGGTTGTTTTAACCTATGTTTGGGTAAAATATATAAAATATCATTTTCAGAAGAAACGATTGATTGGTGTTGTGTACAGGTTATGAGTATGAATTCTGGCTCCTGTAGTCTGAAGGCATGTTGTGTATTCGCTCTCCTGTACTAATGCGTTATATGGTTGACTACTTCTGCTGTGACAGGGTGATGGTTGTTGTAGATCAGCCCCCCGGTGCTGCTGGTGCTGGTCGGCTCTGGAAGTCAGTCAGATGGCAGGCTGGTGTGGGCTGTAGTTGCATGACTGCTGCATGGGTAACACCTGTCACACAGAGTGTTTCTGTCTGAGACAAACACAGACTGACAGCTCAGAGTCGCTCTGTCTCTCCATCTCTGTCCTATTCACTTCCTGTTAAACCTTGATTGTCATCTCAGGGTATAAGTTAAGAACCTTTTAGATACCTTCATCTGTGGTTTACTGTGCAAAGGCTTTTCCAAACACTTATATTCTTCATGGATATGGCAATCCCAGAATGCATTTCAGCAAGCTTGTAAAAAAAACACAAAGAAAGCAAAAATGATAAGAAAATGACAAAAATGTTGATTATAATATAACATACATTTTATTTAATACTTAAAAGCATTGATGAAAAATAGTTAACGTCAATATTTCTCCATGCTATGTATTTTTATGACAGAATATTGTTTATTGAAGCAGGAGTGCTGTTATTTTCTGCTGTTACTATAAAAACAGCATCAGTCACTCTTGCAGTCTTATGTTCATTAGGATTGAAAGGCAGCTGTCTAGGGAAGCAGTGGACAGGGAAGCAGATCACTGCTGTTATACATGTTAATCACAGAATGTCATTATTGCTTTGTCTCTGTGTTCAGTTTGCTTAGTGAAAGTAAATCAAAGGACAAAATGACCAGGACACATTTTACCATGAAAATTTGGAAACAAATTATACAAAAAATCTTTTAGGACTTTAGGATTGTTTTCATTGTGACATTTTTATAACAAATAAACACATTTTCTACCCCACAATTTCTCATGTTTTAAAAAGTTAATTAAAGCAGGATATTATTTTTATTATTAACTTGCAATAAGAGCTGGACATGTCCTTACACAGTAGTCAGAGCCACAGTTACTTCTACTTACCGTTTCTCTACATTTCAGCACCCTGGACAGCACCTCCTGCATTTCACTGCCTTGAACAAGAGCCAAATGATCATACTGCATTAGTTTCAGTACTAATCACCATTACCTTCAGCCACCTCCTAAAGGCCTATCAGTGTTATTACTCTAACATTAGCAGTCATGTTGTTTTTTCCCTTCAAATGAGGTTATCAGTGGAAGCCCGGACTGATGATATGCAGACGCTCATGTGGATTCTCTGTCTCTGATGAAAGGGCTGCTGGCAATCTCTTTTGACAGCACTCTGTTTACCCTGATCTGGCATCAGCTCAAAGGTTTCCACTGATTCTTCCTGTAACAGCATCTTAATTGATGGTTGCCAGCACAATACTGGACTGAAAATAAAGAGTGAGGCAGATGTGCATATGTGATAATGAACTCCCTCCCAACTGATGAGTGACTGAGCTGACAGATGTCACTGCCAGCCCACCTCCCACTCAACACTCCCGTCATCCTGACCAACCCGAGCTAAAGAGCACATGCCGGATCTCACTGTGGCCAGCAGTGAGTCAACGCTCGGCCACATCACACTTTTAAAGAGGATGCACACATTCAAAGTGACAAACAGCTTCACCCTTGGATGAAGGTGAGAAAGAGGAACAAGAGGGAGGCTGACAAACAGAGAGGGACACAGATTGCATCTTTAACAGCAGAAGCAGGAAAGGGTTTCCATGGAAAACCTCAAAGAGGAGCTTAATGAATGAGCAGGATTCCTCTGACGGGATTACAGACAAAGAATCAGCTGGCATTGTTTTACTGTTTGGTGGAGGGAGTATAAAGTGTTGCCTAGCAGTGTTTGCTCTTATTTTTGTTCGGTTCTTGCAGTGCAAGAACGACCCTATTTGCATCCAGAGCAGAAACATGTATTTCCATATTTATATTATGTAGGTTACAGTGGATTTAAATTTACATATCAAAAAAGTGCATCAATAATATACATAATATTGAGATAAATTTAATTATTCTGCAAATTATTATATTAAATATATACAATAATGTCAAGATCACAAAATGAGACCGAAACACTGCAAGGCTCTGCAGGCTTCTGTATATGTTGCTATGAACATCAAGTTTCTATTCTAGAATATGATCTTAATCTCAAAGTAATCTCACAATACTCCCAGGATTTTGCACAGATTTAGTTCCATACTAAAAATTAATAGACATATGAGGACACTAACAGAAAACCGCTATGTCTAGCTTTTCCACGCAAGGCAAGAATAAATTTCTGTTTGGTGGGTGACAGTCACGGGTATTGTTGGCATGAAGTAGCAGCTGATTGTTAAGGCTGTAGACTTGTTATCTAGAGGAAATTAAACTAAATTGTTAAATGGTGTCCAAGTATTTTTCAAGGCAGTTTACAGCTTTGAGGGAGAGGAACATTTGTTAGCTTTACGAACAGTGCAGTGTGCAGTATTACCGAGAGGATAACTTTAGTTCACATTGTTATCTAACTGAGGGATCAAAATTAAAAGGGGGCAGGTTAAACAGTGCTTAGGAAAATGCTGGTCAAATGGGAACTCTCCTGACATGAATTATTATGGATTATCCATAATTTAAAGCTGACCCTTTAAATACAATGTACAATTTGGTAAAACTGTTGGAAGTCTGTGGGAATTAAAACGTCTTTGACAAGAGCTGTTTATGAAAGCAATAGCCTGGAATAAACTCTGGTCTCTGACAGGAAAGAAACGGATGAGGAAAGAGATATTTCTTAATACTGAAGCCTCACAGTGAGCATAGGCAAGAGAAGAAAGTAGAGCAGGAAACACTGAGCACAGAGAAGAAAAGCGTTGCTGGGGGATATCTTTAACTGTACAATAACAAAAATAATAGGAACGTGGGTGCAAATAGCAGCATGTCAACAGCCCTTTCAGCCAGCACTGTCTGTGGGGATGAACGCTACACACAGAGAAACTAACAAAGAACGACTGAGATGTAATTGAGGCAGGGCTTGTTTTGGTGGGTCTGGGTGGTCATTTTTAGGGCAGTTTACTTGGCCAGAGGAAAACAAAACATGTATAGACATGCAATATATAAAATAAATTACAAAAACGTTTTCTGATTTTCTTAATAGCAGCTCTGTTGAAGTTAATTTATATGCGCCATGTTCGTTCTGGTCAATCGCTTTAAAATCCTCCCAAAAAACTAAAAACAAACATTTTTATGAGACTGTCAGGCAAATCTGAAAATTGTCCAATAAAGCAAAAACCTGGATTCAACACAGGATTTAAAGACAGCAATGCTTTTCTCTTACTCTAAATGCTGTACAATTGTTCACCTAAGATATCTGTGTGCTGGAGAAAGAGGCCAAGTCAGTATTCACTGACCCTCATGTTCGAAATGTGTGTGAAAAAGAAAAAACAGGACAGAAAGACAGATCACAGCGGGCAGCACTATGTCCTCTGCACATACAGTGATACATGACAGGCATATTGACATTTCATGGATACATGCAGGACAATTATTAAGATATTTGAGAAACTGATCAGATCTCTACCAAGACTGTCAGGCTTTTTCCTCATGCCCTGGTCAGTAAATTCACTGCTTTATTTGTTTTGTCTTTAGAGCATTTCGCTACTATTTGTTAAAGATATTTTGCCACTCATTCAAGATGCCAACAAGAACCCAGCATCTAAATGTTCTTTCTTTATAACATTGTGAGATCCATGAAGGTCACTGTGATATCAAAATAAACTATTATATATACTATATTTTATAGAATATGTGTGTTCTCGTTCATGTGCCCTCATAATCTTTAATCAAAATCTGAAAACGTACTTTCCCTCTATAATGACAGACCTTCTTTGATGACATCAGTCTAACAGCTTTAGGTGGAGCTAAAGCCCTTAACCACTCCCCTTTAATGCTCAGTCTCCCGTGAGCTTAGAAAGGCCTACTTTTTAAAATCCAATCAATTGAATCCAAAATCCAATTTTGATTATATAAATATATATTTAAAAGTATATATTTGATATTATTTTTCTTTGGTATAATTTCTTTGGATTACTCCTATGTAACAAATACATATAATAGGAATAAAAACAGGGCTTTAGTTTAAGCTAGTTATGTGCCCACAACAGTTAACTGCTAAGTTACACATGAGGACACATGTACAAATATAAAAGACATGCAAAAAAGATCCAAACTCTGCTCATCTGATGAGCTCCTGAAAACATTTCTTTCAAATACCCAAAAAACACATTAAATACCCTTTACAATGAAATAACTTGATTTAAATAGCCTTTCTTTAATGACTTAAAGTGTCAGGCACTATTAAAAACATGCAAATAAATTTAAGTTGATAATATTAAATTCTACAAATCAAAACATACATAAACATGGGTTATAAATATCACTTTTGACAACTATCCACCCTAGGTCACGTCCCATTCTCATCCCCCAACTCTGTCTCTAGCAGTCCTATCATAAAGGCATTAATAAAGCACATAAATAAAAAATGAGCATAAGTGCACAAACACAAGTTACCGCAGCAAATACTGCAGATAGAAAGTGCAGCGTGGAAGGTTCGGGTACAGAAGACCAGACACCAGTAGGAAAGTTGCACATAAACAGTTCTTGTACACCACGATGGGAGAACCCTAATGCTAAATCCATCCCACTGAGCAGAAACAGCAATGTAGTAGATGGTTGGTGTTACTAATGGCAGCCATCATGTTACCGAGTCATCTGGCACTCGCCACCTCGAAGCTTCAGAGAAGCACTAGAGAAGATGGCAGATTTCGCCACTGACTAAAATTTATAGCAGTATTTCCCCACTGAACTAAGGTCTTTGTGCATGTGTGTGTGTGATACGTTTTGTTGTTTATGATATAGTTGCAATGTCGTTTATGATAACCTCTGTGTGGTTGCAATGTGCTGTCATAAAGACTATGAAACTGCTATGAGGCATCTTACCAAGATGTACATCACCAGTCAAAAGTTTAGGATCACTTACTCATTTACTCACAAACTTTTTCCACATTTTAGAATAATAGTAAATAATAGTAAATAGTTACACAATTGTAACTGTGGTAAATATATTGTGACTAAAAGTCACAAAAATAAATGATCTCTATGTTATCTTTTAGCATCTTCAATGTAGTCACCCTTTGCCTAGAACTTGCAAAATTGCACACTTTTTTATCATCCAGCTCCTTAAGGTCTCTACTTTTTTTAAACAAAGCTTTTTTTCTTAAAGCTTTTTAAACAGTATTGAAGGAATATCTTTGTATGCTGGACTCTTCTTGGTTGCTTTTTTATTCATTCTTTGGTCCAAATAATTAATTTTAAAAATATTTTAAAAATAAAATGTATTCTAATGAAAGTAATTAAAAATGTTGGCACAATTCTTAAAATCCTAAGAAACATTTTTGTCTACTTTTGAACGGCAGTGTAGACTTGGAGGAGGGTGTCATCTTGGAAGGCTAGTTACACCAAAGGGCTTGAATCTGTATACAATCTGCTCTGCACACAGTACATTCACAGGTTCTCAATGTTTGTCCCTATTGCATATCTGCTTCTGTAGGTCTACATCATCTTAATGTTCTTCTTATGGATGCTGGAGACGTCACCCTTTGAAAATCTGCCACAATTTACCCTAGCCTTTTTTACTGTCTGTCAGCCTCACCTCTTTTTTAAAAAACATCTACCCTTGTGTGCGACCACCACACACAAACCTTTCCAACCTTCCTCAAGTGCTCCCAAAGATCATCATGTGTCCACTGGACACTGGTTGTTCTTTATGTAGACCTTGAACCCTTGTTAACTGTTGTAAACCTGCTGACATTTAAGCACCTTTCCACCAAGTCAAAATAGATGATGAAGCGTGCGGTTTCATTAGAGGTCATGAAGGATGGATCTGGTCCAAGTCAATGATGCTCTCAAGGTGCCCTCATTCAAACAGCATGTGTCCGTATAGTCTCAGCCACAGAAGGCACACCCACAGATAGTTCAAAGGTCATGCAAATGCAAGAGCTGCCC
Organism: Ambastaia sidthimunki; assembly: GCA_036877625.1. Taxonomy (NCBI): domain Eukaryota; kingdom Metazoa; phylum Chordata; class Actinopteri; order Cypriniformes; family Botiidae; genus Ambastaia; species Ambastaia sidthimunki. Next base: position 317 of record JAZGTK010006798.1, on the reverse strand, counting down.
AAAATTCACCATCTCCAATCTGATTGGCTATTACAAAACAACAAGAAACTGCCATAAATGCATGACCCAACTATGAAGCACAAAGCCCTCAGGGAAGATTAGAGACAGTTCAAATGACAGTGAAAGAGGCCAGTTATGTCAAGCCAGAACATTTACAGGGATTTATCACTATTTGTCTGCTAGTAAAATTGCTGTTCTAACATTTTGACATGAGAATTGACTAAAATAAACTCTAGAGCCAACTTTTGCTCATTGTTCATGTCCGCTAGAACAAGAAGACATACTCGACTTCAATGTTCTGATATAATGCAAAGTGA